>JAECUM010055257.1:0-25822 GCA_016617855.1 Megalonaias nervosa
TGGGTCACGTGGTCACTTACTTCGAACAGCGCAGTAAAATATGGCAATTAGCATGTAGGCTACTATAGCCTTTTACTAAGAATCAATAATTCCCACACTGCAAATGAGTTTAATAATAAAACGTTGTTTATTCAGACTAACACGTAGGCCAAACATGACCTTGATTACGACCAATGATTTTCACTCTGTGTTTACCAAACTTTGAACCAAGACCAGCTAAAAATACAATATAGCAACATTATTGCGTTTTAATCAGACTAAAAGGAACTGAACTGATTTTAGTGGGGAAAAATATCAAATCCAATAAAACAAATTATCATTACAAGAAAATGTAATGAAACAAAAAATAAAAAGAAATTTAAAACTAACACACAAATAATTTATTTACATATACGTAACAATTCACAATTCATTGTAACACGTGTACGACAGGAGGCAATCGGAACAAAATAACGGAAACATGAGTTCATAAGTTTATACTTCTTTCTCGATATAAAACTGGGCTTCGATGCGTTGTACAAAGGGTTACGTTTTATGTTGTTCGCGTTGGAAATGTCGACAAAATTGCTTTTGATAAGTCTGAATACTTTTTATAAATTTACAAGAAAGAAATTAATCTCAATGGGCAATTTTTCTAACTGGCTCCCGTTTGGCCAGGGGGTAAGATGAAGAGGCGTTTTGTAACCTTGATGTATAAACTATTTATAAATTGATGTGTTCGAGACAATCCTAGCAATCGACAAAAGCTTGTTGATATCGCAATTGCCTACAGGAACGTAAGGCGATTTTAGCTTTGTGTCATAAATTTGTACGTTATCTTCGGTTGGAAATATAAGAATTTGTAAATGTGAAATACGACCAGAGGTCCTCGTTTTTGCCGGTTGTGGGTTCTGTAACGCACCTGTGACGAAACTTGCGTCCCATGACACGGTATTGGATGCATACAAGAAAGTGACGTTTTTCATGGTTAGTTACACACACACACACACACACACATATATATATATATATATATATATATATATATATATATATATATATATATATATATATGCTATATATGTTCGCAAAATGGTAGTTGTCCAGCAAATTCTTTAGATTTAGTGAATTACGGTTAATATTTCCCAAAGTGACCTACTTTCTTTAATAATCGATTAACTGAAACCTGCCTCTGTATGGCAGTCGACTAAAATAGACCATCTTGGCTTGCCAAGGATCTATCCTGTACCATTCCTGCTAAGCATGTACGTCTGCTATCTGGCGATTTACCATCCAATTTTATTATCCCTACACCGATCAGCTCGTAGGTCACGTCTGTATAATAAGGGTAACAAATTATTTCTGAACATGTGGCTCCACTACTTTAGTTTCATTACTAGCTAAGCTCGGTACATTATACATCTCGACTGCAATTAAAACTAAGCACAATTCTTCGTAAGAAAAATGTCAACATGTGTTTTTGTGAAGCGTAAAATTGCCTCTTTTTATTGGAGCACTTTACTCTAAATCCTATCCAGGAAGGGTTAAAGTCCTTGAAAAGACGAATTGCTCCAGCTTGCCGATAATGACCTTTCTGAAGCGAAGGCTTATTTAACGAAACGAAAAAGAAAAATATTTTGCTTCAATATATATAGTGCAAAAAAAAATTTTGGATAAAGATCCGGCGTTTTCTTAGCAAGTTTCTTAAATGAAAGTAATAGAATTGAAAAGAAAAACAAATGCAGAAATAGTTAAGAAAGCGACATCTTCAGAAAAACAAATGCAAATACGATTGCAGTTGCAGAAGTAGGAAAGTGATACAATGAGTGACGAGACGTGCAAATACAAATCCAAATGAAAACGAGAGGTAATTACAAAAAGTGCAAAAATGAAATCCATTTTTGACTAAAATAAGGTGTTTAAGGAATGTATATTAAAGGGTTACGAGTTGGTTTCCGAGGCATATCGACAAAAGTTTAGGGAACTGAAAACAAGGAGACTGGACAGACCCATGTCGATTTGCAAAGGACAAATGAATTATTTGATAGGTGGTACTCAGCCAAGAAGGTTAATCAAGATTGGGATAACCTTAGACGGCTTATCTGTTGATGATTTCAAGAATTGCGCCCACGGTGACGTTAACATCTATTTTGATGAGCAAATGGTTGGAAAATGTTGCTCATACATCTGACGACTGACGACCATTCTTTGACTCACAAAGTTTCATTTGTTAACATGTCTTCCACCCGCAGGTATTTTTTTTTGGGGGGGGGAGTTATAAAGAAATCTCGGTCTCGTACTAGTGTCAGTCGGACACAACATTAGGAATCAGACATCTAATAAGACAAGTTAGAGAACGTTTCTCTTTGAACGTGCTCTTTTTGCAAGAAAATAAGGGCACAATATTTCCGATTGCTACAGATAAAAAATGAGCAACATAATAGAGATCTTATTTCTAAGAGGTCAAGGTCACCGTCATATATTGATCACAATACATTTGTTGGGTTAAACACGCCGGTCTGATTTGATTATGGAGAATTATGAAGAATTCATGTTAAAATTTCTGTATCACTTGTTGGTGATTCTGCCAAGCATATCACAGTTAAAATATTGACGCGGGAGCTTCTCGGTCTTTTAGTGTCAGGTACTTTGCCTCTATTTGAGAAGTCTTCTAGTGAAAGTGTTGTTATTCAGGGAGTAAATGTTAATAGTCCTAACCTATGTCATCAGATTTTGTATCAGGACCTGTGATAGTCGGAACAGTGACCTCTTTACCCATTGAAGTATTCGTTAATTACTAGACGGTGGTCTAGCTGGAGAGAAGATCGTTGTTAATCCACTTGTAACTGAAAATCCTCTTTTGGATCAGAGAGTTGATGTTGAAATTCAATACCTGATTTAATACCAACTTATTATGGGTCTTTTTTATTGGCCGAAAATTAAGTGATGTTTGTAAATACTGTAGATTTAGTCACACTTGTAAAATGGTAAAAACTCGATCAGAAGATACCTCAGGCTCATCTGTAACCTGATCTTGCATTTGACCAACCATTTAGCACAATAATGGTAGACTGTCGATCCCTTGCCTAAGACCAAGTCAGGCAACTAATACCGGTTTACCATGTTCTTCCACAAGATTAATAGAGGCTATTTCTTAATGGAATATTGAAACTAAAACTATTGCAAAAGCTTAGATAGTTCTTTTTATATATTTTATCCTTCCCAGATCTGTCCAATCTGATAAAGGGTCAACTATTTTATCTGGAATTTTCGAACACACGGTACATGAATTAACCGAACAGTAGTTTAAATCTTCTGCCCATTCCACTGAAAGTAAAATGCTTTAAAAGGGTTTCATCAAACTTTGAAGAATATGATACGGTCATTTTGCTTTGATGCTGAATAAAGATTGGGATGAGGGTATTCATTTGCTGCTGTTTTGCTTTTAGTGAATCAATTCAAAAATCTTTTGGTTTGAGTCTTTTTGAATTAGTTTTTGGACACGCTGTCTGTGAAGCACTGAAGTTATTGGCTAAAAACGTCTTTGAAATGAAGATTCCATGAATAATCTTATTCTCTATATTTCTGGTTTTAAATAAGTTGTACAGCGCTTGTGAAGTAGCCTGAACTAATCTTCACTCTACCAAGTCAAAAGTGAAATTAAGGTATGACTGAAAATACAAGGGAAACGAGTTTTCAGCTCGGTGATAAAGTTCTGACTCTGTTGTCCATACCGCAAATCATCCTCAGACTATGTAGCATGGTTCTTAAACAGTTGAAAGAAAAGCGAACGACTCGAATTATATAAACGCTCAAGGGAGGCGAAAATAGAAACAACTTTGCCTTATAAACATGTTTAAGGAGTATGTTGAAAGATATTGTCTTGTTTATTGTTAAATCAAGGTTTTTTTTAACTGTCCCAAACAGTGAAGATTTATATGAAGAAATGAAATTGGGCTAGTGACTTTGGTTTAACCAGTCGTTGGAATTCTGAAATGTTGAACATTCTGTAACAGAAACTTTGACATCTTAGGCGAGAAGAAGAGTTGACAAGAACAGCTATTATTTGAATATGAACACTTGTTTCTTGATGTTCCAACACGGATAAATGATATCTATCGTGACGTTGAAATTGTAGATTATACACCCGTGAGACAATATTTATACAGGAATAATCTTCCAAAAGAGGAATGTTTTTAAAACGAAATTCAATATTTGTTAAGAATGATTTTCACCACGCGAAAGTGACCTTAGTTCGCCTTGTTCTGTAGTAAACTAACCAAATAATGATTTCCGCATGTGAACAACTATAGAACAGTGAAAAATGTCGCCAAAACCGGTTAATTTCCAGTGCTAAGAATCTATGACCGCATTGACAAATTTGGAAATGTGTGTGTGATTTAGATTTTTAACGTAGCTTTAACAATTTTTCAGTCGTATCGCTACGATGTCTATAGTGTGACAGTTTATAGTGATGTCTAGCACTGGGGCATCATTATCCTGACACCAGGCCGACCAGTCCTAACACCAACCTCTTAATGCTGAGCGCAAGCGAGGCAGCTGTTAGTACCATTTTGTAAAGTCTTTGGTATTAGACAAATGATACTAACAGCTGCCTCACTTGGCAATGAAATTGGAAATGGAAAATAGGTCACCAAATGGGACATTTTGAATGGATTTTCGCACATTCCACTCATGGAAAGAGCAAAGGAAATGTGGCATTCTTTTCTCCGTGATACCATTTGGTATAAAAGGTTTTCCTTCAACTTACCAGCTTGTAATAAACATAATAGCATCTGTTAGGTAAACTTGATGCTTATATCGATGACGTCATCTTCCACAATAACAGAAAAGATCACTTGAAAACCTTGGGAAATTTGATCGACCCAATGATGCAAATTTGACACTTTAGATAAAAGTTAGTTTCGCAGTGATTGTATTATATTTATAGAACATGTTGTAGGACACGGTCGAGTTAAACCTGAAGTTAAGGACAAGGCTATCCTTAAATTCTCGTAGCCTATGAGTAAAAGGCTGTCTATGCGATCTTTGGGTACGGCTGGATATATTAGGAGTTTTGATCCAAGTTTTCCATAATCGAAAGGAATGTTTGGCTTTTATTTCTGCTTTGCATCACTGCGAAGCGTATATTCATTCAGCTCCTTCCTTCTCCGATTATTGTGTTCAGTGTTCATAAGCCCCCTCCCCCAACACACACACACACCTTTCATTAACAAAATTGTTATGTATATGTAATTTAATTGCTTGTTTGTTAGTTTTGAATTTTTTTATTTTTATTTTATTCCATTACATGTTATTGTAATGATAATTGTGTCTACTGGATTTTATATTTTTTTAGAAATTCAATTCAGTTATGTTTGACCTGATGAACAAGCCAGTAGTTTGAAACATTGTATATGCTGACCTTGATTCAGAAATCAGTGAGGCTTTCAGTAAACATTATTTAATTCTTTTTTATTCATTCTAAGTGAAAGAGTCATTTAACGATATCAAGGCCATTTCTGGAGTACGTGACAAATGACATTTGTTTATTGTTACAGATGTTTCGTTTTCCCAGTGGGATGAAATTTTGACACCATCCGGGAATCTGTTTTGCGTTATGATAAGAATCAGTTCAGTTGTGCTTTAAACCTTTGAAGCTCAAAGGTGTTTTGTTTTGACCAGTTTGAGTTGAGTTTTTCTATTTTTCTGAATTAATAATTTATTCACCCTGGAAAGTACTAGTGCTCATCAAAATTCTTGGACAAAGGCATTTATCGAAATTTGTTCAGAAATTCTAAAATGGAATATTATTTTTTTGTGATTCAACAAAGAACTGTTGACACATCAGGACAAAGCAGACCATCAAAGACGTCATCGCCTTCCATCTTGGAATTTCATTGGGATTCGAACTGTGATTCATTTAAGACTTTTCATTGATAGGACTTCTGTTTTTTAATTCTTGGATTAATTTTGGATTTTATTCATAAACCGTAAGTCCTTTTTCTTATTTTTACCTTGTTTTTCTAGGGAAATAAATTATTTTGTTAAATTTTACAAAGCTTGTTGTCTTTACTTTTTCTTGTTACTTTTGTACGAGCCTAGATGTAACAAAATGAAAACAAACTTCAGAATGCTAAGATAGTTTGATGTTGCAGGAAAACATTTGCGTCAAGCACATCAAAGGTATAGATAATCCAGTTGCAGCTGCATTGTTACATATATAGAATTATTATATTGCCTTGTGTATATTTTGTCATTCGCATGACATCTATGTAATTTTGATTATTATAGTATCATATGTATATTTGACTAATATGTAAAATAAACCATTATTGTATAAATCCATTTTATGAGGTGCGGTAGTATGTAGATTTTGTATTGTGTGATTGACACTAGTCCATAACTGATTGTAAGAATTCGGCCCTACCTGACTATCTTGTAATTTTGTAAGCAACGTATTACATAGTAAATGCGTTTGTGATCTGGGGTATATTTTAAGATTATTACTTGGAGGTAAAGTTGTTTACTTGGGTCCGAGTTCAGGACAATGATAATCATTTTAGAAAGACATCGTCTTCTTGCACTTTCCCAGGTAGCTTACTAAAATTTCATTAAAAAGACCTGATTTTGTTTACAAATTCGATGGAAAATTCCAAAAAGATGTAAACAGTTTCAGCAAATGATTATAGCGACATGGGTGAAGAAATGTATAAAGTTGTTTACATCAGAATTATTCATTTGATATCTCGGCATTAATCTTGGTAGAATCAACTTTTTAGTTAAGTTTTAATTTGAGAGGTCTTGTTTATATTTATTGGAATTACAAACAGCAAATTGATATTTTAGGACTAAATCACTATTTTGGATTTAATGAAAATTCATTCAAGGACATTCTGGATTATGTCATTGTGATACATCCAGATTGTTGATACTTTGCCACATTCCAGGCTACTGGCGCATCAGCACGCTCAAATTACAATTTATTCGGAACACCATCTTAATTCATTCGGAACACTGTACATTTGGCCTTGTGCTAAAACTATTCACAGAACTGCTTCTTTTTAAATTTTCACTTTGTATTCTAGAGAAAGAAAATATTTGTTCAATTTTACCAAATATGTTGGTTTTCGCCCTTTTCTTTAACTTTGTTTCAGACAATAGATTCGTAACACGTTATGAACGTTTGATAAAGAATATTGTTCTCACTATAATTTTAGACCAGGTTCAAAAGTATTGCATGTAATTATTGCATTTGCTGGATATTTATTCCCCATTTCAAGATCGCCAACAGAGACTGAATGTGTACCAATGTGGCACAACAAATTTATATTAATTACAGCTATTGCTAATGCAAAATGGTGAATATAAGTTTATCAATTAAACATGTATATAATACGATTTTGAACGCCATCCTAAAATTAAAAATTTGTCAAAGTGTGGCAAAGTATCAGTCAATATACTTTTTCTAGTGAATATATTCATTTGTGAACATTTTTCTCCGTGAATGATCTGGAATTTCTGTATTGATAATAGGATTATCCTTTTGTTGGAATTGTTTGGAGGACCATGTGGCTGACCACCGGATACTTGATTTTGTAATTTAAAAAATATTTAAAAAGCAACCAATGTGACTTAACATAATTGTAATTCTTTTTTTGTCAAATATTTGTGTTGTGGTGTATCTGGTATGTGTTTAATTTTCTGAGAATAACGCGGATAGAATTTAGCTCGATAGTTCAATTCATAACATGGAGGACACGGCATGGCAATCAGTATCAACAGTTGATTTCAGCCAGGTTAAAGGTTGTTGTTGTTGTTATAGGGTTTAACGCCAATTTTCAGCACAAGATGGGCTATACATGGCGGCCAGTATTAATGGTGGAGGAAGAACCCGGGAAACCCTGGAAAGAACCACCAACCCACGAGAAGCTACTGGCAAGCTTTCTCACATACCCACATTGGCCGAGCCCGAGACACGAACCCACGCAGACAGCGGTGAGATGGCAGTGATCCGTAACGGTGAGCGCTTTAGACCACTCGGCCACTCGGGGTCCCCAGGGTAAAGGTGAATTTAGTACTAGCTCATCATATGACGGATTATTTCGCAGGGATTTAGACTTGTCTATAAATAAACAATTAAAACGTATAATCTACACAGTGAAAGAGAAATATTCAACACAGATGTTGCCAACATTCCTATCTTTGTTTCTAAAATCGTTAGAAGTGATGGTGTAGGATTTCAAAACAAAGGAAAACTTTTCTAGGTAGATTTGTTGTATCGACACCTGTTAATGGTCCGAAATGTACTTTGCGCTTTACCGAAAATGTCAGTTGAATTGAGTGGAAGGGGACAAATTTTTAATTTTAGGATAGCGTTCAAAATCGTATTATATACATGTATAATGTTGGAGATGCTACGAACCTCTGATATTATACATGAAAATCAGCTTATGGGATCAATCATCTGGCTATCCTGGGATTGAAAGGGGTATTACTGTCAGTGCCTATAACATAACAGACGCTACCAATTACCTACAATGGAGCCAAGGAGAACCTAATGCCTAACTTCTGTACCCATAAATCCTGCTCCATGCCAGAAAGTATTAGTCTGGTGCGACACGAATCTCTTAATAAGTATCATTAGTGGACTTCAAAGACAAATCGAAAGACTTCCAAGACAAGATGAAAGACTTCAAAGACAATTGGGTAGACTTTACACACACGTGCATTGACTTGAAAAAAGGAAGAAATTGTTCAGGATGAAATGAAGCTCATAGCTTAAAAGGGAAACGAAATTGTGACAAGGTCCAGACACGGTCAGTCTACTGCAGTTGTGAAAAGTTCACATGCATCAGACTACACTCGATATCTCTGTGCCATTATATATATCCCTCTCTTCACGGCCCCACCTCTAATTACGGCATAGCCGCGAAAAGGGGGTCTAAAAGAGAAGATAGATATAATTAGATGATATCAAGCACGAAGGCGTATTGCCTATGGGGCATTCTGACTTTTTTGAAAGGATGAGGACAAATTCAACTCGATGAAATAACGAAATTTCGGCATTTGCAACTACAGACGAACTTGATCAATTTAAAGCGACGCCCTTTGGTATGACAATTTCTCAGTCGACATTCCAGCGTTTAATGAACATCTGGTCTAGATAATTTTGATACATACATCGATGACATTATCATCTACAACGTTTCATGGAACGATCACTGGAACGATCACTTGGAAAGCATTCACAAATTTTTTGTTCCACTCAATTTGACAATTTAGGTGAAAACGAGTTTTGCGGTGCTTACGTTATATTTGAGGACCTATTGTGGGATACGGTCAAATTAAACCTATAGAAGATATGTCAAGGCTATCTCTGAATTCCAAGCGCCTGTTGGTATAAAGCGACTGGTGTTATTTTAGGGTATGACTGGATATTGTGGGACATTTTGCTCGGATGTTTCCATAATTGCTGAACCCCTGACAAATTTGTTGAGTAATAAATGCAAGTTTCATTGGTCAGACAATGTCAGGAGGCTTTTCATAAATTAAAGGCCATACTAAGAGTACATCAGTTCTTCAGCTCCAAACTTCGGTCGGTTACTTAAAATGTCTGTTGACACAAGTGAAATACGTGTTAGTGGAATGTTTATTCAAGAAGACAAAAATAGTATGGATCACACGGTGTGTTATTTTTCTAGAAAAATAAACTAAACAAGCTCCAGAGAAAATATGCCAAAATTGAGAAAGAATGTTTGGCTTTATATTGGCTTTGCAATACTTTGAAGTGTCGGGTTATTCTCCGGGTATTGTATTCAGTGATCGCAATCTTTTTTTAGTGAAAAATGGAAAACAAAAATCAGATCGCTGAGATGGCGTTTGATGCAGGAATCCAACAGTGACGTAAACTAAAATTTTATTGTATAAATATTTTTGTTTTCTTGATGAGTGGAGGTGTTATGTAAAACAAAGTTGTGTTGACTACTTGGCTTTTGTCGGTGGTTGAGGGTACAGTTTTGGCCTACCTGACTATTATCATGTGTGGCTTTCTTTATTTCTGTTATAATTATGAATAGTAAACCAGCTGTTTATTAAATTTTAAGTTCAAATCCTAAACGTGTTTACAATTTCATGGAATATTCCATTTGAAACGCACACCCCATTCTGGGCGTTCTATTATCATAGGTCAAGAGAAATTAGTGTCATGTACATAGATTTCGAAACAAGATCATTCCTGTTTTTTTAAGTTCAGTCTGTGGTACCATTGATTTTTGTATTCAGATATAATTTGAGAGGAATCATTTAAATTATTCCTTGAAATTGGAAAGCGCTCATTGATTTTTTGGGACTAAAATATTACTTTGCGATTAGTGTTAATTCATTCAAACATATTCTCGGTTATATTGTGATACATGAAGACAATTGGTACATTAAGACTAATGGTACATCGGCCACATTCAATATTGTAATTGATTCGGAACATTCTAAACTCCTGGACTTGCAGCTGAATATTGGAATGTTTTGGATTTAATTCACAAAATAAGTCCTCTGAAGTTTTCCCAGTTTAACTTAGGAAATGTGTTAATAGAAATAAACGTGTTGGATTCACTTAGTTAATGACCATAGCAGTAGCAAGGTGTGTTTGTGTGTGTATGCTTTCCCCTCTGTTCAGGTAGGAACTCTAGGTCTCATTTTAAGGAAACGTTTAGAAGGAGCAATTTAAAATTGGAGATATTGATGCGCTGAGGGGTACAATAATTTCGTATATATCGTCATGAAGAGTGGGGTTCAATCAATTTGAACATGCTTTGTTTGTCTCTCTTGATATGCGGCCGGCAAGCAAAACGACACATTTCTGATTAATTGCACTTATCCAAGAAATTGCTGGTTGCTGAATTGATGAATAAATTAGGCCATATAAAGTCCACTGTAGATCCTGTCTGTTTCAGAATGCTGCCTGTCACCAATAAGCAAACAAAGGTTCATAAGCCAATCTTGTGTTGTAGAATAATCTTTATGTATTTACCTATTTTCCAGTGGAGAAAGAAGAATGATGAGGACCTGGATCAACTTCTCACTTGTGTTTGTCCTAATACGTGTCTGTGCAGCAAAAGCCAATGTCACAAAAGGTGAGATATTCAATATTTCTTTGTATTATGATCTTTTGTTTATATATTGATTCATTAATTCATTTATTGTTTTTATTCTTATTTTGAGTTGCTTTAAATATGAATACGTTTCAGTGCCACTATCTAAAAGGTTGAAGGTTAAACTTCAGCATTGTCGTGAACATTAATGTTTATTATGATGTCAGTGTGACTTCTAATACAACTGCCATAACAGTCATCTTGAAAATCTAGCTACGATTACATCTAATAGAATGCTGGTCATATGGACATTGCTTTCACGAAGACTTGTGATGCCTAGTTGGTACTAAATATAAGTGGTGGCAATCTGATATCTACAGTTGTTGACAACACACCACCTAAATTGCTTAAATTACGCGCACCAGTTGTATGCTCAGAAAATAATAAACTTTTTAATATTTCTATCGACAAAGGGACATTTCCAGATCGTTTTAAAAAAGCACAGGTACTCTAGTTAACAACAGTTTGATCATTTGGATAAGGGCAACTACAGACCAGTAAGATTTTTTACCTTGCACTTCCAATGATTTTTGAAAGGCTTCTATGTAATCAGATACAACTGTATTTCGATAACATTTTCCATATCCTTAGAAAAAGGATATGGATGTCGGAGGACTGGAGGGGTGCGTTGGCTCCAATGTGGGTGCAATGCTAAGGGACCTAAACCAAAGCCGCCGACAGGAGTCCGATCAGGCTCATCCAAAAACAACGAAAGCCTATAAAATTGATTTAAATTCGATCTAATTGCAAATTATTTGTACAAACAAAACGCTTTAAATTGGGATCCTCGTATAGTAACTGGATATAACTTCTAAAGTGTAATCCAAAGTTCAATATTAGAACCTCTGATATTTAATTTCTTTATACATGATATATTCTACTTCACAAAATAAACACTGTATAATTATCTAACATCCATAAAGATCCATAGAATTTAATACATGATCTATAAGGTAAAAGCAAGATACTGACTGGTTCGCGGCAAATGGTATGCAAGCAAACCCTCAGAAATTCCTAACTATCATTCTTGGCAAAATCGTGCAAAATGTAACCAATATCACTAGAGAAAACCATGAGATATCAAGTGACGACTCTTTGGAACTCCTTGGAGTAGATACTGATTCTCATCTAAATTTTGGTGGCGCTCTACAGTTTCGTATTTAGCATAGGGTTAGAATTTTAAAGAAAAAGAATTTCCCCGGGTTTCCTTACTAGTTATACTGGCTATTTAAAAAGGACTTTGTATATCTTAGGTATTGTTCAAAGAACCTTTAATTCCCTTTATTTTGGTGTATGATTGATGGGTGTAATATGGGTTATAGAGTATACAGCTTGTCCTTACTCCAAATGTGCACCTTTCAAAAAAAGTGCTAGCTCCACTTGCTCACTTTCACTTCCCGAACTTCAGAGGTAAATTGTAAAAAAAAGAGCCGATAACTTTTTTTATATTTTATATATTTGGTAATTCATTCATTGCACTTTCAGAAGCTGGTATTGTCTAGTCTGGCAAAATTCATTTTCCCTATTTTAATAGCTGCCAAGGATAGTGTACTTTAGACAAATTCAGGTTGAGTTTTGGAGCACAAGGGAGCAGTCATTTTAGCTAGCAGTGTGCTAAGATCATTTACAATTTCCAAAAGTACAATATCCAAAGAAATGTCAGCCACATTACATGAAAGTAGCATAGAGGTATACCAACATTCTCACCACTGTGCATGTTTTAAATGCAAACAACTTCACCTTACATACATCACTCTCTCAAAAGTACATAACTGGTGAGCGCCACCTTTACCAACCACATCCAAGATCTGTAAAAAAGCAGCAATACAATTGAACCTCTTGCAACGTCTCAACCACTAGTTGTCCACAAATACTAAGCTACTAATCTGCACAATCTTTATTAGGTCACACTGCCCCATATTCTGGCATTTCTGTAGCAAACATAACTCGAACAAAATGGAACAAATACAGTATAGGGCACTAAAAATAGTATTTGATTTTTTCTAGCTCGGATCTTTTTCTGCTACAAAATGCAAACCTTCATACTCTTCACGTTAGTAGATAAGATGTATGGCAACTGAATTATACAACATATTCACCAAAACACATAACCGAGTAATCTGATCACTTTCAAAAACTGCCAATCCAATCTAAGAAACCAAAACTTGGCAACAGTACCAAGAGCAATGACCACTAGGTATGGTCAGAGCTCTATGAAATTTAACCCTTCCAAAATCTGGAACAGCCTTCCCAGTGAACTAAGAACAATTTCCGATTTCAAAGAATTCAAGAGGCTGATCCAGACATGGTGCAGGCCGCAGTCTAAATGTATGTTACATCTTTGAATGAATTCACAATAATTCTGCCACCATTATGACTCAGCACCTTCTTCTATTTTAACTTCTGGTACCCTTATTTTTTTTGATATCACTATACCCAGTCAAGTCCTTTTTGCTGCATGTTATACTATTGATTTTCTTTAATCAGCTATAATCACGGACAATATGCATTGTTTTAAACTACAAAATATTCATATTCCATATTTAAATTGTTAAGTCCCCTCACTTTGAGTTAGATGTACATCTGCATATTGTCTATTAGTGTTGTAGCTTGATTTGATTTTGTACTGTCTTGTCTTTATCTACTTTTGTATCGTTTTCTAGTCTGTTGTTGCGCTGTCCTTATATAATGTTGCAATCTTTTAAATATGCTGTTACCGTTGGCACTGTAATGTCTGCGTGTATATTGAGTTATATATATATTACTCGGAGCACAGACGTTAAATAAAATTTCTTGTAAATCATATATTGTATCTTAGTATTGAATATGGCTACTATGGCATCCATCTTGAAAATGTTATCATTGTTTCTACAAAATACGAAATCACGTGAACACGGGGTTTCACTAGAAGATCATGTGAACATGGAGTTTCACTAGAAGACTTCTTATGATGCCGAGTTAGCCATAAATGAAAATGGTGCGAAATTTTGATGTACAGTATGTCAATCATGGAAGCTAATGTGAAACTTCTACTGTCGAAGAATGTCAATGATAATTTCAACACTCTGCAATTGAAGGAAGAAATGGGCTTATGTTGAATTCTTAGAAATTCTTTACCGCCAGTAGAGAATCTGTTTCTTTGAAGTACTCGTGTTTTTGGAGGGTTTTGACCAGTTTAAGTAACTTGCCAGAGTTATCATTGTCACCTGACATTAACCATGATATTCAACCATATGACTTTGTTGTATTCTATACACCCTCGTAATATTTGCAGCAATACATGATGTTCACATAAATCTTGTATATTTGCTGTTGTTCTTCAGCCTCTCTTGATGGTCCAGATAGTGTTTGCAATGGAAATCCCCTTGAAATCAAGGAGGGAAATGAGCTGCACCTAGTTTCCAAGGGAATGGTCCAGAAAAGCATGTGCAGTGTTAGAATGAATGTGCAAAGAAGCCAAAAGTGCCGTGGTGTCTGCTTCCATCTGAGAAGTTCTAACTTTGCTGATTGCTCAGCCAAATTGATTACCACTGAAATTCATTTTGGAGAGTTGGTACCTGACGTCATTAAGGTATATTCTAATCTCAGTTCTTGCCTTTATTTTAATTTGTGAAGAAACACAAAGAAAATATGGGAATTATATTACCATGCCCGTCCGGACATGGGTGCACAAGTTCGTATCTATACGAGTAATGCCGTGCAGTTTAAGAGAAATGTAATACCTTGGGATACTTTTGGTTGTAGTCTGTATCAATGCGAGTAATGCCGTGCAGTTTAAGAGAAATGTAACCTCTTGGGATGTGTCTGGGTGTAGTCCGCATACATGCACAAAATTATTAGAATGTTTCGAATACAGATTTAAAGGACTCCCAAAGTTTTAGCATTATATTGCCCGAAAATTGGTTTCTCAAAATTAATGAAGACTTCACTCGTGTCAGAATATTGTTGTTTTGGGGTATAACGCTATTTTACAGCACAAGATAGGCTATACATGTAGGTCAGTATAACTGGTGGAGGAAGAACCCGGGAAACCCCCAGGAAGAAAAACCGACCCACGGGAAGCTACTGGCAAGCTTTCTCGCATACCCACACTGGCCGAGCCTGAGACTCGAACACACACACACAAATGAGATGGCAGTGCTCCGTAACGGTGAGCCTTTGGACCACTCGGCCACTCGGGGCCCTGATTGAGTTTTGAACGAGACCTCTAAGGTAATACCCATGAATTGTTCAGGTATGATTGCTTGGTTATCGGTTGGATAATGATGAAATGGGAGCCACATCTTATCAACTGATATTGCCAATACACACAAGACATATATACATACATAGCTTTGTTTCTTAAGTTTACAATGCTTGTCACATGCGAGTGTATAATTTAAGAAAGAGCAAACGAAACCCCATGCTGAGGCTTCCGTAGTGTGCGCAGAAGTCAAGTTACTATACTAGACGTCAGAATCGCGTCAATGCACTGCCAAACATGCTTGCAGACTGATCAATACACACTAGCAAATAGTTAGATTTTTATTGCATGTAACTTGGTTACCTGTTTTTGGTCGTTAGCGCTCCCGTTTCATATATGTGCACGGAGATATTGATGGTTTTCTATTTCCACCAACACCATATCCAGCTGCTCCATTCTGATTGTTTTATCTTCGAAAGCCATTGCATAGTTTCTTAATCATAGGAAGACTGCTATGTGCTATCGCAGTGTGTGTGTGTGTGTGTGTGTGTGTGTGTGTGTGAAGATGCATGTATGTGTAAGTATGTATGCAAAAACGTTTGCAAATATAAGGGTAAGGGATACAAAATACCTTACGAATGGAAAAAAAAATCTGAAGGAAAAAATAATAGAAGAAAACGTGAATAGAAGTCTCGCTGGAAAGGAAATAATAAAAGGAACGACAATCAAAAATAGCATGCAGATGAAAATGCAAATTTCCTGAAGAATTGGAGTTATTTACCTTTGACTGGCAAGTTTTAAATCAATTATGGCGCTGGCATTTTCTCAGAACACCAGTAATCTAACAGGTTTGAATAATGTAGATGGTACTAAACAATGAAATGTGTCCATTGAATTATAATACACAAGCATAATGTCAGATATCATGTTCAAGTTCATTTGTTCGTCTGTATATTGATTCTAATTCTTCTGTCAACCAGACACATGAAGTTTTGCCATGTTAGGTCATCCATAACGTCAAAGTTTTCCACTCTTTTACCCAAAAGAATGTGAAATAGGGTGTCACTGTCTGACAGTAAAGCGAATGTGAGTCTAATGTGTCTATTGCATCTATTTGTTCAAGCATTCCAGATGGGGTATTACCACTTGCAGTTTTAAGAAAGGAATGCAACAATATATGAATTGAAATTAACACAAATAATCACAATACCTTTCCGACTGTACTCATTATAGGGGCATTCCAGTTTCCATCACTTCCTTATAATCATCTAAAGAGGTATTTGTGTTTCTTAATGCTCACCGAACATGAATAATCTGACAGCGCGCGAACTAATTTCAATTGCAATAATTCTGTCGTTTCCGACATTTTGTACAGACCAGACCGGCGGCGACTTTTGATAGAGAACTGCAGTTCTTCCAAATCCTAATGGGCCGTTTTCTTACCCATGAAAACATCTGAATTCTGTTCTCCGGTCTCGCAAAAACAGTATATTTCTCTTTGGATGTTTTGAAAAAAATGCAGTTGCTCTGGAGGTAGCCAATGCTCTTGTATGCAAACAATATCTACAGTAAAGAACAAAGATAGGGGGTTTCTGACTTAATGCCTTCGCATTCCAAGTCATTATGTTTAGAGTAGTCGTTCAAATTAAAACCAATCTCTCCACCATATGCAGGTTGGTAACACAGGATCGTTGATCTATAATACCATTCCCTCACTAATACAAACTTGGCCAAAATCCCTCTTGTACAGTTCTCCCATGTAACGTTTCCGGAACAGTAACACAAACCGGATAGGTTTCTCCGTTGATATTTTACTTTTTTGGACTCGAATGTTGGTAATTTTCAGTGCGCGGTTGTATGCATCTCTGTAGTATATGCTTCAGCTCCTCTTGGCCAGAGTCTGTCTCGATTCAAGATTAGCTCCTCTGGGCCAGAGTCTGTCTTGATTCAAGATTAGCTCCCCTAGGTCAGAGTCTGTCTTGATTCAAGATTAGCTCCTCTGGGCCAGAGTCTTCCTTAATTCAAGATAACGACAATTTTGTTTTCGTACTGTCGACTCGCTGATTCGCACCTATATTGGGTTAGATGGATTATTTATAGAATTCGTGAGACACATTTTGACTGGGGCATTCCTAGTAGCCGACAGTTGGCTTGATTTGTTATATTTACTATCAGATTTGTTTTATTTTCTCCTGTTTTACCTTTTTCTGTTCTCTTTACTCTGTGCTGTAGAGTTTGGGGTATATGATTCTGAATACTGCAACACGTCTGCACTTTGATCTTCTTCTGTCTGGTATCTGACGTTGGCCGAGCCGGTATTTTTTATAATCCTGTTGATCTGACAAAATTCTTCTACAAGACTCCTGAGGATTGTTGTCGATTCCGCTTATGTTTGGTGCACGCGGTGGTGTATTCGTAGGTACGCAAGAGAAACTCGTCATCTTTGCATACGAGCAAGATAGCTGTATAAAGCTTTTTAAGTTGAAATTGAAAAATAAGTTGAAATTAAATTCCACGAATATGTACACTTATGGTTTCAAATTGCTTCTCGTTTACGGCTTGCAGCTTCTCGATTATAATCTCTTCTGCCGCCGCATGTAAATGTGCCTCCAAGCCCATTTCCTACTCCTCTACCTTGTTGATACTAAACTCAACTCGAGTCATTTAATGTGCGCATGAATACTGTTATTGTGTATTGTTGAATCTACGGTTTGTAAATTTATTTTGGAATAATGCATAAATACAACTACATTGTTTATTGTAATGTCTTTTATTATTAAGCTTTGGGTAGTTAACCAAAATGAGCATATAATAAAAAGATTACTGCAACTGTATGGGAAAACATGAACTCCGCAAGGTCGTGCAGTATTTTGTCAGAATTAATCGCTCATATTTTCCCATACAAATGCAGTAACCTAACAATATTGCAGATATGTGAGAAAGCTTGCCAGTAGCTTCTCGTGGGTCGGTGGTTCTTTCCGGGGATTTCCCGGTTTCTTCCTCCACCATTAATACTGGCCGCCATGTATACATATATATATATATATATATATATATATATATATATATATATATATATATATATATATATATATATGAGAGTATAATGTTTATTGAATGTTTATGCAATACTTATGCAACGTCGAACAACATACACGAATTAAACTGAAAAGACACAAGTAGCAACATCCACAGACACGCGTGACACCATACGTATTTAATGCAGCCTCTCAAAATCTCTTTAGCATCACATTTGTTCAAATGAATACTTGAAAATTCAATATAAACAAGAAAATCTAAGTGATGCATCGCAAATGGCGCGAACGCAGTACAAAGTTTCATTTCCTTCGAAGGCAGTTTAAACAGAAACAATCGTACGCACACCTTTCAGTTTTTAAAGTCATTTCAGGCGTTTGTACTCCACACGAAATATATCGAGTTATAGAACTGCTCTGCCAATAATTTTGGATTGTACAACCATTCCCTGTAAAATACTTTAAACCTATAGTTATCAATAACGGCCTTAGCAACGCGGGGCGCGATTTTGATCATTTTGGCGGGGCCTGCTGTGAGCACGGAATTTGGAAATAAACTTTTAAACTTTTATATCTCAATAGATATATTTTGGGCCAAATCGGCCCAAGTCCGGCCCTGACAGTAATATCCAAATTCCAGGCAGTAACTAGTAAAGAAACTTTTTTTCACCAGGCTGCATCAATTGAGAATTACCATCATATCGATAGTTTTTTAAAATATAATTTTGGTCGTTTACAAAATTTGATAAAGTCGCTGCACTAAAAAAAATTATAAAGTCGCTGCACTATAATTATTACAAAATATTGTACCAACTCGTAAAAAGACTTCGTCTCGTATAATGAAATCCAATGACGCAAAATGTCGCGCACTGCTTGTATAGTTCATGTCTTCCCCCTCCCCCCCAAAAATAAAAACTCCCGACATGCATCTGTCACAGCTACTCTTAAAATCTTGTCACAGAAGATACTTTCAACACTTGGAAGTTTAAAAGAAGAAATGGTCATATCTTGAATTCCTGGCTATTTTTTGCGCATCAGTCTCTTCAAGGGACTTGTGTTTTCCTTACTTAAAAACCTGCTAATCAACATATACTGCATCTATTTATTTGCATGTAAACACATGTATAAACATGTGGTATGATTGTATTTCTTAGTATGTAAAAACGTGTACATAAATACATGTATTTTTGCATTAGGATTTAAACGTGTGTATAAATATACATAGTATGTGTGTGTGTGTGTGTGTTGATTAGCGTGAAAAAATGTGTATAAACACGTATTCATAAGTATGTAAACATTTGTATAAACATGTCATACGTATTTATTAGCATATAATAATGTCTGTATGCTGCCAATTAAACGTAAAGTTCTAAATAATTAATGCAAAAAGTGAAGAACTGCAGACAATGATTTTAGGAAGATTAACCTTCCAAAAATTTAAACATAAATAGAACACAAGCCCAGAATTTAACCTAATTTCTTTGAAGTTAGAAGGACTAGTAACACAAGCCCAGAATTTAACCTAATTTCTTTGAAGTTAGAAGGACTAGTAGATTCAGAAAATCACTTGTCCTGCTGAATCTTCACCAGTCCTTCCAACAAAACTGCTACACAACGAGATTAACTAGCAATCGGTATATTGAAATTCTGAAGTCCGACAGGAATTTACTAGCCTTTGGGCCAGCGGGCTACCATGAATTTCGAGTCCTGGTATATTGAGATAAACCAGAAAAGACAAAGGTATTAAAATTCTATAAAATGCAATATAAAATAATAGAAAGGTAACAAGTATAAAATGTTAAGAGATTTGGTTAGAATTTATCAACTTTATTTGGAAATAGTTTAACCATCTATTTTGTATTTACACAGGAAGAAAACTGCAAGGAGTCTATGGAGGTCCCATGGTGCAGTAGCGCCCACACACTCAAATTAGATCTTGTAGTTGATGATACGGCAACGACTCCCAAGTACAACTTCAGTGCCATTGTGTACACCAGATGCGGAGATGACGTTGTTTATAAACGTAAATATATAACGTTTCAATTTACAGTTAGCTATACTACTGTTACAAATAGCAATATTTCTACTATAAACACCACTACTAACACCACTACAACCACTACTGCAACTACTATCACTACTACGTAATTTATTTTCCACTGAATGTTCTCGGACTCTATGAGCTACTCTGGCATTTAATGAATAATAATCACGATGATAGACCCTTAAAGACTATAGCATTAAATAAATAATAATGATGGACCTTGTGAGATACCCTAGCATTGCATGAATGATGATAATGGATCCTAAGACACTCTAGCATTCCAGCAATAATAATCATGATTATATATTCCAGCAATAATAATCGTGATTATGTATCCTGTAAGAAAATCTGGCACTCCAGCAATAATAATCATAATTATACATCTTGTAAGACACTCTGGCACTGCAGCAATAATAATCATGATTAGAGATCCTGTAAGACACTAGTATTCCAGCAATAATAATTGTGATTATACATCCTGTAAGAAACTCTACCATTCCAGAATTAATAATCGTGATTATACATCTTGTAAGACACTGGCATTCCAGCAATAATAATAATGATTATATATTCCTGTAAGACACTCTGGCATTCCAGCAATAATAATCATAATTATACATTCTGTAAGACAATCTAGCATTCCAGAAATAATAATCATGATTATATGTCCTGTAAAACACTGGCATTCCAGCAATAATGGTGGTGATTATACATTTTGTAAGACACTCTGGCATTCCATCAATAATAATCATGATTATATATTCCTGTAAGACACTCTGGCATTCCACCAATAATAATCATGAAGATATATCCTGTAAGACACTCTAGTATTCCAGCAATAATATCATGATTATACATCTTGTAAGACACTCTGGTATTCCAGTATTAATAATCATGAAGATATATCCTGTGAGACACTCTAGCATTCCAGCAATAATAATCATGATTATACATCTTGTAAGACACTGGCATTCCACCAATAATCATCATGATTATATTCCTGTAAGACACTCTGGTATTCCAGCAATAATATCATGATTATACATCTTGTAAGACACTCTGGCATTCCAGTATTAATAATCATGAAGATATATCCTGTGAGACACTCTGGCATTCCACGAATAATAATCATGATTATACATCCTGTAAGACACTCTAGCATTTCAGCAATAATAATCATAATTATATATCCTGTAAGCACAATGGCATCCCAGCATCAAAAATTGTGATTATACATCTTGTAAGACACACTGGCATTTCAGCATTAATAATGATTATACATCCTGTAAGACACTCTGGCATTCCAGCAATAATAATTATGATTATGCATCCTGCCAGACACTCTAGTATTCCAGCATTAATAATCATGATTATATATCCTGTAAGACACTCTAGCATTGGATGCATAATGATGATGATGATAGTCACTATAAGACCCTGACTTTGCAGGATGACAATACATGATGATGACAATAGTCCCTAGAAGTCACTGACTTTGCTGGATGATGATACATGATGATGACGATAGTCCCTAGAAGTCACTGACTTTGCTGGATGATGATACATGATGATGATAGTCCCTATAAGACACTGACTTTACAGGATGATGATACATGATGGTGACACATATTGGTGTGCCCATTTTATTTTTATTACTGAGAAAAAGAAATGAGATCAAGAAATTTTAACCCATTTTTGAACTTTTCAGCAACTAATAGGGTAGACTTTGAGGAAAGGATAAAAATGTCTTCAATACATGGGGCAGTTGTTGGAATCGGTCTGTGTTCGATGTTCTTAATGATGTGTCTTGTAGTTTGTTGCTATCGCAAACTCCACTCCAGCAGAAGGCGCACCATATCATCTGTGTCCAAAGGTATGTAATTGTTGTTTATTTGTATTTTAGTAAGTTTGGAAATTATTTCAAGAGAAATTGCATGTGATGAGAAAAAAAGCAATGACAGACTTGTGCAGTATTTTTATGGTTGTTGTTGTTGTTGTTGTAGGGTTTAACACCATTTTTCAGCACAAGATAGGCTATACATGGCGGTCAGTATAATTGGTGGAGGAAGAACTCTGGAAAACCCCGGGAAGAACCACTGACCCACGAGAAGCTACTGGCAGGCTTTCTCATGTGTCCAGTATTTTTATGGTAAGTAATTCCTATTTACATATTTGCTTCTCAGCAGGATATGGGATTATTTCCAATTTAAAGTATTTGACTGCTCTGTTTTTTTCCCAATTAAGTTGATTCTAGTCAGACGATAAAGTTAAATTCTATACTATGTGAAGGAATTCCCTATTAATAAAACAATTCATTTTCTTCATTGTTGATTCAGTGCTCACACAGGTTGATTTTCTTTGACAACTCTCCAGAACATGTAAAAATAAAATAGATGCTTGGACTTTTCCTTTGTTGTAAGTGTGACAGATCTCCAGAACATGTGAGAAAGGAAATAGATACTTAGACCTTTTCCTTTCTTGTAAGTGGTGATAAACTTACAAATGCATAAAAATGTGAAATAAAGTTGAAATGTTAATTCCCACACTCATTCAATTATCATTCAGAATTTATACCAGAGGACTTCATTTGCTATGAAATGACAGACTTTATCAAATTTGCTTATTACCCAAAACATCAAGTGATCAGTAGATGCAAAAAGTTTGTTTTATTAATTAACTGAATGGTCAGGGCTCCATTGTAGAAACAACTAATTTTTGTATTAATGAGTGTGAGAACTATTCAAAATCTGCAAGTTTTTAGGACAAATTTTGATAAACAATCATTTGTACAATTTTCAGATAAAAGAGGGTTTACTTCCCTTTAACTTTTCTTCCTAATTCAGTTTTCTCTAGCTATGCACCTGCAGTGTTGTGGCAGATTTGGATACAGCTAAAGTTTTTATATATTCTAACTTATTTGTATCAGATGTTGTTATTTGCATATTAATAGAATTTTATTTAGTTTATTTCCAAATCAATATGATACATTAAGATTTTGGTTTTTATGGCTTTGAGGCCACTTGTAAGCCCTTGATAGGCTATATAAGGCAGACAGTATCTTTTGTGGAGGAAGAACCTGGAAAAGCACCCGGAAGATCCACCATCCCACAAGAAGCTACTGCCAAGCTTTCTCAGATACCCATTAGTCAACAAATGGAAAGCTTAATTTTGGGCTTGTCCCCTATTTCTTTCTCCAGTTGTTGTCTGCACTTAAATAGTAGCTAGCTAGTTAGCATCAATTTAAAGTTTCTTATCTGTAAAATTCCAACACACACAGATATGGGGCAGAGTACTTCTTAATTTACTCATGTACAAGTGCTTTTTAATTTACTCAAGTACAAGTGCTTTGAAATGTACTTGAAATGTACCTAAATACCAGTACTTTGAAATGTACTCGAGAACAAATACTTTGAGATCTACTTGAGCAGAAGTAATTTTTAATGTACTCAAGTACAAGTACTTTGAAATGTACTCAAGTATGAGTACTTAAAATGTACCTAAATACCAGTACTTTGAAATGCACTCAAGTACAAGTACTTGAAATGTACTTAAATACCAGTACTTCGAAATGTATTCAAGTACAAGTACTTTGAAATGTACTTAAGTACTAGTACTTACGTTAAGCTGGAGTATTAGTACAATTGCTTCTGGTTTTCATAATTAAGAGGATGGTATGGGTACTTTTAAATGAGTACTCATGAGTACAAATGGTGTACTTTTGACATATAAAGTGCTTAGAATTCAAAAGCCTAACCAAGTGCTGCTTAAAGAAAGAAACAAAATTGTTGTATTGCATACCACTTACCTTTATAAAAGGTAAATTTTGCAAAAGTTAATTTTTTCAAACCCCTAATATGTGGCCAAAAAAAGCAAACTTTCATTTAGATATGATTCACATAATAGTCATTAGATGGTATTCACATATTAGCCATTAGATAGAATTCACATAATAGCCACAAGATAAGATTCACATAATTATCATTAGATGGGTTTCACATAATAGCCATCGTATAGGATTCACAATAGTCGTTAGACAGAACTCACCTAACGGTCATTGGATATGATAAAGTTGCTCAAGAAAGATATTTATATTGGACTATTAAGATATTCTTGAATTTTCTGTTTTCTGTTAGATTAATTTACCATGTTCTTGTACGTTAATATTTAATTTATAATGTTTGGTAGAAAATGCTCAAAACTTCATGTTGTACTTTTAATTGTACTATGGAATACAGAGTACTTCATTACAAGTACTGGAGTACTGGGTGCTGCTCCACAACAAGTGCTTGAATACTTAGTACATGTACTTTTCTATTCCATGGTGGACTCTTGAGCAGCAGGGAGGGCAAATCCTACAAATTTTTCAGGAGGGTTACTTTGCGAAAATAAAGCTTCCTGCAAAAATGAAAATACAAGGTCAATAACGCCAAACCGAAGTCTCTAACCGACTGAGACTTCTCTAATTGGGTTAGTTCATTTTGTTAATATATCTTTTGATGTTTGTGTTTTAATTTTTGTTGGACGCTTTATTTTTCCGAAATAACCCTCCTAAAAAAAAGGTTGTAGGATTGGCCCTCCCTGCAGCTGTGTCTCTCAACCAAAAATTGTATCGAGACCTATACGATATCGCAAACGAGGATCATGTAAATTTATCATGATAAATCCGTGTGGGGTAGCTTGTGCTTTTGAAAAAAAGTTTCTGAATTTAATCATATCCATATCCCCTGAACAACAAGTCTGATGGATGTTTCTTAGTGTGTGGGTATTGACTCCATTAAAGACAACCAGAAGATTGCAGTTATCTCTGATCACTTTAGGTAGTTGTGTATACCGCTGAGTAACATAAATTACGTCAGCATTTTTGTGTCTGCCTCGGGAAAATATCCGAGCTGGATTTGATTGTTTGTCCAGCATCGCATCATCGTATACTATGATATTATTAATAAATCCATCGAGATCATCCACAGATGGAGCTTCATCAATATCGGTGATAAAATCAATAACATCATTACCGTCTTCTTCTGACGACTTCGCTTCTTCATTAAAATCTTTAAGCACATCATAGCATCACTGATCATCTACATCATCTACAGATGGTGCCACTAAATACAACTTATCCGATTTTGGCCATCTCATTATCAGATTAAGCAACAATTGCGTCTTACCAGACCCAGACAGACCTATTATAATTGGTCTGATAGAATTTGGTAGCACTGCATGATGCTTGATTCGCTCTTGCTTTCGTGTCGCTGAGAAATCAATGATATCCATGCTGTAGAAATATACTAAATATGGATTTATATTGTGTTTGATGCAGAGCACCCACCCCCACATGTGGATTAACAATAATAATAACAAAAAGTATAAAGCATGCACTTACAGGCAAGTGTGTAAAATGTGATACAAGCAAAACAGACTTATTTCGTTTCGT
>JAECUM010055259.1:0-23562 GCA_016617855.1 Megalonaias nervosa
CATTTGGACATGTGGTTGAAAGAGAAGTATTTGCTGAACGGAGTGGATATTCGCCTGAGACTCAATCGCAGTAGTGTCGCTTTCCATTTGATGGCTCAAGCCAACGAGTACAAAACCATCATCCAAGAAGCCAGACTTTACGTGCGACGTGTAGAAGTGTTACCTAAAGCGGGAAACGACATCAGTCACACATTGAGCAGATCGACCGCCAAATATCCGATACGACGTGTCGAAGTGAAAACATTCACCATTGCTGCTGAACTCCGATCCAAGATCGAAGATCATCTGTTCCAAGGACAGTTACCCAAACGTTTAATCGTTGGTATCGTCAGTAATGCAGCCTTCAACGGAGCCCACGATCAAAACCCTTTCCAGTTTAAGCACTACAGAGTGTCCAAAATTGAAGTCAGTCGCGATGGCAAGACTTTGTGTACCAGACCCT
Organism: Megalonaias nervosa; assembly: GCA_016617855.1. Classification (NCBI taxonomy): domain Eukaryota; kingdom Metazoa; phylum Mollusca; class Bivalvia; order Unionida; family Unionidae; genus Megalonaias; species Megalonaias nervosa. The sequence continues at coordinate 443 of JAECUM010055259.1, forward strand.
TCGAACCTAACTTTGCCCAGAAGAATTACTTGAGATCGTACTTGTCCCTGTACGAAGCTACAGGGCAACTAGGAACCAACGCCAGTCACGGTATTTCGTTCGAAGATTATGTCGGAGGTTACACTTTGTGGGCCTTTGATTTCACTCCAGACCAAGGCAGCGACGAGGGACATTTCCACCCTATAAAATCCAGTCAACTGCGTGTGGAACTTCAGTTTGCAGAAGCTCTCACTGAGACGGTCAACGTCATCCTGTATGCTGAATTCGATAATACCATAGAAATCAACAGTTTGAGAGAAGTCATTCTAGACTATTGGACACAATGGAAGACTCCTATCCCTCTTTAAACAGTGGAGAATCTTTGGACATGGAATGGGAGGATAGCGTGAAAGCAGAACCCCAAGACGAAGTCAAAGAGGACGAGGTAGTCGTCAAGTCCAGATGGCCAGAACAAGAACAACATTTAGTGTCCTGTTTTGCTAAACACCTAGCGAATACAATTACGGAATTGTCCAAGAAATATTGTTATGGATGTCAAAACGATCATCCCAGTCAAAGTCAACACGATAAATGTATGATGATAAGTCAAGAAGAAAAATTGGACGAGTATCTGGACGACGCTTGGAGTCTCATCTCAGAAGAAACCGTGTTGCATGAGTGGTATAAAGGCTTGCGTGATCATTCCTGTTCTCCATTGACTACTCTAGAGATCTATCGCATCGAGGCTCTCTTAGCCCAGAGTGCGGAGACAAGGCAAAGAAACGGATACTTGACAGATCGTTCAAACAAAAAGTCAGAATTGAATTGATGACTTATCATTACCTGTGACAAAAACAAAAACAACACAACAGAAAATGGATACCTGGGAACTTTATTACCTTTTGAACAGTAGTTCGTATACTGCTTCTTGGAATCCTGTCGTGTGCGCTAAAGATGAACTACCTCATCGCAAACCTCAAGACCATCAAGCTTATGTCATCAACACGGACGAAAGTCATCTTCCAGGCACTCACTGGGTTGCCGTCTAGTTCCCTCAAGAGAATTGTGTGGAATATTTTGATTCGTATGGATTACCCCCTTTGGAAGACGATATCATTGACTTTATGAGAAGAAATGCCCAGACGACACGACACAATAATGTGAAATTACAAGGCACAGATTCCATGGTGTGTGGACAATATTGTGTGTATTTTCTTCATCAACGCAGTCTTGGATATCCTTTAGAACATTTAGTGACTTATTTTGATCGTCACTCTTCTAGAAACGATGAGAAAATAGATCGATGGTTTTGTGTCCATTATAGTTATCTTTTGTCTTTAGCTAGGAAACGTAGTGTACATCAATGGCCTCATGACTTCCATCAATGGAAATCTCACATGATTTTACAACGTTGTCAACCTTGTCAAAAATAATTTGTTTGATGTTACTTGTTACTTGTGACTTATGACTTGTTACTTGTTACTTGAATAAAAATGTTGTGTTTTGAAAAAATGTGTCTGTCGTTTGTTTTCAAAAAACACTGTGAATATATGCTCTTTGACTTCTTTCTATCCCTCATCATGACATTCGCTATCATAGCGTTCCGACACTAAAACCAGGTAGGGATGTTTTCTATCGCGTCCGCGTTTGAACCATATAAAGCGGGTGGGTCTCCAGTCTGACCATTCGCTGTTGACTCGTCAACCTATGAAGATGCCTTCCAGACTAGCCCAGCTGAACGAAGCTTACGTCAATTTACATCGTGTCAGGCTAAACCTGATACCGAAGCCTGAAGAAATAGAGAATGATAGGATGCTCTCCACAGTCCAAGGTCTGATAGAAGAGATGTTTAGAGAGGAAATTAAAAAAGAACAAGAAGAATGGACTGAGAAATACAGACTTCAGAAGAAGCAGAGAGAACAACAACAACAACAGCAGCAGCAGCAGCAGCAGCAGCAGCAGCAGCAGCAAGAACCAGACAGAGGTTTTGTGGACTGTCGAGTAGACACCAAAGAATTATCTTTCTCTTTTCGCAGAAGCAGACCGTATCCAATAGGAAAGCCTACTGCCAGACGGGGACGCAATCTTAGACAGTAAAAAAGATTGCCATTACTTCCGTGAACAAAAAAACAGCCCTTTTCAGGGCTACCCAATACTCTCGAAAAGACATACTCATTTAATTTGCCAAAATTTGTCATTAGAAAATAGAAGTGTGTCTATAAGCACTTTGTTTCTTTTGTCAGTAAAACAAAATATTTGTGTGTTTGTATGTTTAAAAAAATAGAAGTGTGCCTATAAGCACTTCGTTTCTCTGTCTTGTCCAATCGTGTCTGTCTGTGTTTGTAAGTAAAAAGTAACAAAGTCAACGTGAGTGCTTCTTTTAAGTCCGCGCGTTACATGTGATGGTAAATTTGAGTGCTAGGGAATGTTTACCTTCACGTCCGTGCTTCAAGTATATAAATCGGTGCGATCGTCAGTCTGGCTACCATTGTTGACTAGCCAACCTAAAAAGAAGATGAGCAGACTAACAAAACTACTAGAACTCCAGATGCACCTGGAGCATGCCAGGCGTCTCCTGGATGAGGAGGCACAGGAGGAAGCCAGGTTAAAAGAAGAAGAGAGCGAAAAGAAGAAGGAAGAAGAGAAAGAAAAGAAAAGAGGGATCCTGCCTCACCTCTTCATGAGACCTCAGTGTGAGGTCAAACCTGAGGTGAGGACACCTGCACAACCAGTACGGCCTCCTCAACCACATCCACAACCACAGCCACAGCCACAACCTGTACCAAGAGCCGCTGTCCTCCAGACACAAAACTGGGAGGAGGAATTGGAAAGACACAGACAAGAGTGGGAGCCTCGGCGTCAGCATCCCAGGGTGTGGAATAGAAGAAGAAGGGAACAAGTGTTCACTATCCCTCAAACTGAGGAGTGGGATAGTGAAGCCAATCAACCTCCCTCTGCGCTCCCAACCACACGCATCAATTGGGAGCAGGACTGGAGCCGGCGATGCGTGTGTGGTGCCCGCCCTGGGGGATGTCATCATTAACCAGGTGCATTTGCAGTTCTAAAAAACAGCCCTTTTCAGGGCTAACCAGATCTCTAGAAAAGAGAAACTATTCAATTTGCCAATTCGTGTGAATGTAGTGTAGTGTGACTATAAATACTCACTCTTTACTGATGTGTGTGTGTGTGTGTGTGTGTGTGTGTGTGTGTGTGTGTGTGTGTGTGTGTGTGTGTGTGTGTGTGTGTGTGTGTTAGCATGCACGTTCGTTGGTGTGGAGAGTATATGGGTGTGTGTTTTTCTTCTTTTCCTTCGTTGGTGTGATAGTATAATGTGTGTTTTATGCTTGCTCGTTCGTTGGTGTGGATAGTATATGGGTGTGTGTTTTTCTTCTCTTCCTTCGTTGGTGTGATAGTATAATGTGTGTTTAATGCTTACTCGTTCGTTGGTGTGGATAGTATATCATATGTGTTTTATGCTTGCTCGTTCGTTGGTGAGGATAGTATATTGTGTGTGTTTTATGCTTGCTCGTTCGTTGGTGAGGATAGTATATTGTGTGTTTTATGCTTGCTCGTTCGTTGGTGAGGATAGTATATTTGTGTGTTTATGATTACTCGTTCGTTGGTGTGGATAGTATATTATGTGTTTTATGCTTGCTCGTTCTTTGGTGAGGATAGTAAATTGTATGTGAAGTGAGTGTAAGGGATGTTTTCCTTCACGTCCGTGCTTGAAGTATATAAAAGTATAGCGTTCGTCATTCGCGCCATTCAACACAGAATACAAGATGGATCTTTTTAACAAGTTGACAGACAGTTGGTGGTGGATGATAGATGGAGTCCATGTGGTGGAAAGACTTCAAATGGAGTGGAGGTTTGAAGTCAGCCTAGACTTTATGACAAGTATGAAAGTAGCAAGTTATGAACTACAAGGCATAATAGTGGAGGAAGCGGATAAGTTGAGAGGCTTCAACTATCCAAAATATGTCAGAGTAGGCACATTGAAGCAGACCCTTGATGTTGTCACCAAAATAAGGTGTTTTTTGGAAGACACATTCATTTTAACAGAATGGTCTTTTGTAGAAAAAGGCTTAGAAAATGTAAAGAAAGCGGAAGACCTGATGAAAAAGGTATTGGAAGAAGAAGTAAAGAAGATCAAGGAGACGTGGGCAAAAGAAAGGAAGGAAAAGGAAAACAAAAAGAAGAAAGAAGAGTTTGACAGACTTAACAATAATTGGATAAAAGTGCAAGAGAAATTTAGAGCTATGGGTCATCCTGACTGGATGCCAGAGAAAGAAAAGAAGAAAGGAATTATTCAAAAAGTCAGGAACTGGTGGAAGAACTGGAGAAGATAAAAGAAGAAGAAGAACCCAAAGGCCCTTTTCAGGGCCACTTCCAATGCCTCGAAAAGATCTTAATTTTCATTTTGTCTCCAACCTAAACGAATATATAAAACCCTTACTCTACTAAAAACACGAACGCTCTTGATTCGTGTTTGTCTATAGCCCTCCCTCAGGTAGCCTGACGTCACAGTACTTCTCTTTTTTTTTTGCTACATTGTTACCAGTGTGACGTCATGCCACCTGTTCCATTCCTCTTGTCGCTATACAGATCCAGGGTATACTAGTCGCTATACAAAATTTCCATTGACGCTATACAGTCCCAGGGTGTGCTAGTCACTCTACCAAATTTCCATTGACGCTATACGGTCCCAGGCTGTGCTTTTTTTTCTTGACGCTATACGGTCCCGGGGGGGGTCTGTAATGCTAATTCCCATTGACGCTACGGTATCCCCTATTACTACTCACATACACACACATATGATTCCTCCTTTGAATATAATCTTCACCCGTGTAAGCAACCTATCATTGCTCAAACATTACTTAAAGAAAACTTTAGGGTCATTAAAAAAAGATCCTAAAGTTTTCTTTAAGTAATCTTTTCAAATGCTACCAGCTTTTTGAAGACATAGGTTAGAGGGTAAGTCAGTTTGCTTCGTTTTCTTTAACTGATATTTCCAACATACAGTGCACCAAAACAAATGCTCAGTTACACAAATGCGACCAGAGACATTCTCACTGTCCATGAACAGCGCGATGTTCCTTAATAATTACGTAATAATGTGATTTCGGAGAGATTTGCTAGATTCCTGATCTACTACGAAATTTGTAGTCGCAATTTTCCGCTGCTCACAGCGGAACGTTTGATATTAAGCTCTGCTGCTGGTTTTTATTGCGAGTTTATCAGCATTTTAAAATAGCAAAGTGTATAATTATAATGAAATTCATATATTATGAAATTGTTCCTGGCTTTATTGGCATATTTTCAATTTCCGTTTTGGACTTGCATTATTTCCTACATTAATTTGAAACCCTGTTAGCCTCTCTGCATTTTGTATGAATGGTGAACTTTTTTGTTGTCTCTAATTCTGATCCCATTTAAAGCAAACGAGATGTAACAATGAACATGGGAACACCTTTCTCGCAGAAAGAGTATTGACAACGAAGGTAGCGAAGAACGTTTCCATATTTTCGGGGGCTTATTCAGAAATAGTGGTAGTGTTGAACATAACCTGCTTGTTTTCTCTTGGTCAATAACAATTGTTGTCCCGATGGAAGGTCTGTCAGAAGGATTTAGATATAAATAATCGATGAATGTAGTAATATTGGAGAAGAGATGTATGTATGTATTGATTATATGTATGTATGTATGTATGTATGTATGTATGTATGCATGTATTTGCACAGGCATTTATTTACCACATGGTTATAATTCAAACACTTAACATTAATGGAAAGCTATAGAACACATATTAAAATTGCTTTCTGGTAATGGTGATGTTAATTTGACAATGTCAGATGTTTGAGAGTAGCGTTCGCTATCCGTTATGGGCATTTTTCTTTGACATCCTTGGCCACATCAATTCATTTCCCTCTAAATGTTCAGCTTTACCCTCTTCACTAAGAACCGTGGCCCGAAAGCCATAACCCTGCTCATTGCTATCCAAACATAGTTTTATCGTATCATAAGAGTGACCAAGAAAGGAAAACAACGTATGTTCCATATAAAGCACATTTGTTCCGACATAGGAATTTCAGATTCGGAATTGTATGAACTTCATGAGAACATTACAAGAAATCATTTTAGGCTTACTTCAACGTCAACGAATTTCTGAAGATACTAATGAAATATTAATTGGAATTGCATTTTATATAAGAGTAACAAAGTGCTAAACTGATAATAACATGATTAGAAAAACTTATATTACTTTACTCAATGCATGTGAATCAGAAGGTCTGCTTGATGAATGAATGAATGAGTCAAATATTAAGCAAAGCTTATTAGGAACTAGCTCGTCGAACATGTATTTTGTATCATATAAACATCAAAACATTTGATAATTGCATTAACAAGGCACCTTGTTATAATGCATTAATCCTAATTTATTTACTCTAAGTTGATACGCCTAAGTGTATCTTTGAGAAGGCACGTTGCTCCCATTTCGCAGTAAGATATTGCCAATAATGTTTTGGAAGTATCATTAAACGGCAACCAACCAACATTTTGAAACATTTCAACTAGTGCAATGGTTATCCATGCATCAGACACTCATATACTATCTATATATAACTACTGACCACTCTGCTAGATTGCTTTGTAGTTCTTCTCTTATTCTGGCCGTTTTGATATTCTTCGAAACGCAACACAGTTAAGATGTTTAAATAGCGCATCAATCGTCTGCTCATCCAAGTGGGAAACTGCAAAAATTGCACGCTTAGGGAAGCAACAGTACTTTTCAAAGAAGTCCCTGGGCTGACACTCAAATGGATATCAAAATATCAAGGACATATTAAACAAGCGTGTGTGTTGGGGAGTGGGAGACACTCCATAACGCAGTACTACGCTATTGATTATTCCAGTACACATCTCTTATAAACGTATATCCATTATATAAAGCTCGTGTCACACATAAAGGTCTGTTGCCTATGTTGCTGATGATTTTAGATCTAATTTCTGTTTTCAATCTGGTTTGGAGATTAACACAAATTCGCGTTCTGTGCACGTCTTAACTCCTTCAAGCTCCAATACGCTGTTTCTTTCCATATCTGTCAGATTTCGCCAATTAAGTATGATTCAAACACTCAAAACTTTTCATGTCCCATAGTAGTGATACTTCGTATTATACTTCTAACGTTTTCAATAGTCGTCCCGTCTTCCAAAGAATTGTTTGCGAGTAAATTCGTTGCATCAAAATCACTGTCTTTCGTTGCGCTATACAAATTCCATTAATAGAATACATAGGTTTCGTATTATTGAAATGTGTGAATAAATACATATCTGATTTGACCAGTCTCAGAAAGTTATTTTTCATAAATTTTTGTTTGCCGTATATATTTGTCTCTGAACCTTTTACACAATGTACAAACAAAAAATTAGTGTGTTGTCCAGATAATACTGGGTATTTTTATTATACAAAACTATTGATCGTCCATAAACGTTCTCGTATGTATATTCTCTATCTGGTTGACCTTTTCGGCATATGAATCTATGGACAGCACTAAATTATAATGCATTTGAAGGACTTAAGGCTATGAGCGGGTCACGAAATGTTCTCACATAAATCATACTAAATGGCAATAGACACAAATGGCTGTCTAGTTTCATCAGGTTTAGTCTGGTGGATTGGTTCGGAATCATCTATATACATACTACTGACTTTTGTTGTTAATGATAGTGAAAAGTGTCAAATCAAAGTTTTGAAGTTTGCTATAATTTTATATTTTTATATCAGGTGTATTATTTTTATACTAATAGTTTTGTAAGGGTTATTTAATTAAAAATGCTACTTTTCTATAATGATCGAAGTAGGTTCAAGATAGATCCATTCATAAAGTTCCAATATTAAGTCTTATGATAAGTACATGTAAGCATCACGTGATCCGACAAGGTCATGAGTTCTCGTGGAAGGCCAAGCTGACTTAATTTTCTGTGCAAATCAGCTAACTTTGCTTACTAAAAAAGTGATTTCGAAATACCAAAATGATTCATTTCAAGCCTTGTACTGCATTCTCTCTAATGCCTATTGGTTTTCTGTATAATATAATTATTTCATAGAATTATGCACTCTAAGTAGCATGATCAGTCTTGAAAAAGTTATATTGAGAATACCGATTCATTTAATTTAATTAATCGTTGGAATTATAGTGTTCTAACGTTCATTGAAACACTATTTGGATATAATATAGCTGTACGGAATTACTGTGAATTAATCTAAAGACTATTTAGAGTTATAGCGGGATTACTGTGAATTTATTTAAAGACATTTTGAGAATATAACATAGTGAGTCTTCTGACACGGTAGTGCATTACTGCCTATCACTCGGAATACATTTGGCACTCATTCGGATTACTCGTAACTATTGGAATTAACAGAATAATTAGGATTTTAGGATTTTTATTCATCACACTGTAACTTTTTTTTAATTCTTTCACTTTGTATTTTAGGGAAATAAATTAATATTTTTAATTATGCAAACCTTGTTGGTTTTGCTTTCTTTTTACTTGTTTTAAAATATAAAGTCATAACAATATGATGTCAATGTGTTAAAATCATTTGTTTCATTGCCTTTGGCCAAACATTTTATTGCTAATGATAATGAAAAGTGTCGGATGAAAGTTTTAAAGTTTGCTATATCATGTCAAAATTTTGGAATCATTCGTCTTATCGCCTTGGGGCCAACATTTTTATTGGCATTCACATAACACAAACCAATTTGTATGATCAATGAATATTTAAACCTATATATCAAAACAGACATTTGAAACGAACGGTGTTTACGCACTTAAAATTTTGCCAAGAGCTATCTGAAGTGCAGGAAGAGTACAGTGCACTTACTGGTGAAGATAAGGTAAATTTAGATCTCATTTCCTATTTAAGCTTGCGATGCAGATAACAAAATCCGGATCTTTGCGTCCTTGACCTGGACAAAAATACTTTGAGACACTGGAAAACATTGACTGGAAATGCTTATTCTTCCCCTATATTTGCATACAGGAATTTTATTTTAAAACATCACCAGAATAATGTTATTGCTACTTTATAAGGACAAACAATTGTGTTTTTATTCCATTGAAGATATTACCATCGTATGTACAAGATTCATACTGCGAGAATCTCTAATCTTTATCCTCAGTTGACGAAATTAGTGAAATTATTTCAATTTAAGCAAAAAGTAACGCTTTTCTTACTATTTGAAAAAAGAAACAATCAGAAAAAATCTTTAGTTTTAATTGCAGCTTGAATAGAACGTGGACAAAATCTTAAGTTCTAAGAAAGGTGTCAATTTTTCTAACTCTGTTAATGTTTAAATTAACATTTTTGATTTGATTAGATTTTCGGACCACAGCATATTCTGTCATCGCTATATTTAATAACATTAGTAATACCAACGAAATACAAATAATAAAACAGCAACAACAACGATCACAAAAGTAAATTGTTGTTGTTGTTGTTGTTGTTGTTATTATTATTATTATTATTATTATTATTATTATTCAAACGTGATATCGTGGTAGCAGAACAATTAAAAATTTCAATAAAATTCTTAGTATTGAAGTTTAGAATAAGTATCAGTGAATGCCAACATGAGAAAAACGGAAGGAAGAAAAAGAAAGAAATCACATGGACATATGCTGTATAAGCACATGAGGACAGTTTTGCTTAGGAAGTCATCATTAACTTTTTATTTATTTATTTATTTATTTATTTATTTACTTACTTATTTATGTTAACAGAAGTGTAAAAAGATAATCATGGGGTCATTTGAAAGTAATGTATTCTTAATAGTTGATGAATAATATAGTAAAGGAATAATCAAATACCCAAAGAGTTCAAATTTGAATTAAAGATAAGTGGACCACGTAACCTTTTATTCTGGTGCCGACATCTATTGATTTCAAGGTTAGTAATTGAGCCCCGACCCTCATTAGATGCACATAGTATGCCGGGAGGATACAAGTTAGCATAGAATGTATGTGTATTTCCCTATCGTGCATCCAGACAAGAACTCATAAGATTTTTTCCTGCGTCCGCACATCAGAATTCTAGGGTACGCCGAATCGAATATTAATAATCCGAGTTTGATTAGAGTTCCATTTACAGATGGATAAACAATATTGGTCAAGCATAAAGGAAAGTGTTTCGTTCAGTGTCCTAGGCGTGGGGTGGTCTTTTGATATAGTATGCGAATAATGGCACACTATGATTATACTATTTTCATGAAATACTTGCGCAAAAAGGTCTTTAGAAAATGCAAAACATCAATCTAAATTTTATTACGTATCATATTAAAAGTAATAGACAATATAAATCCCAGCTGTTTGAAATTGAGTAAAGTATTATCTCTTAAATGTTTGAGTTGCATTTCTAATAAGCCGTGTACCGAGAGAAGTTGAGAATTATTCTTGTAACTAAAGTTTTTGAAGGCTTCATGTCATGTGTTCAGCATTTTATAGGCTATGCATGACTATGAAGTCATTCGGTTTGAGGTCAGATACGTGAGTGATCTGTAAAGGCTAGGGATGCTTACACGGCTCCCTTTTGGGTTACTGTTTCTCAATATTATAGCCTAGCCCACACAGTTAATATAATTTAACAACCACGTTGCCCCTACTATCCAAAAATTCAAAACAACTGAAACCAAAACCATCACCTTACTATTTACAACTTCATGTTAAACCCTTAGCCACTATTAACCTATTCTTCGCTAAATGTGAAAGATCCTTTGTGTGCATCAAACTTTCAAAAGGGAAACATGAACTCTTCAGCTTGGAGGGTACTAAGTCCGAGCTTTAAGGTAAATAAATCCTATCTACCACATTAGCTAAACACACTCATCTTTAAAGTGCATCACCAGTGCAAGAATATAGAATGTTCGGAATGAATTTTAATATACTTGAATGCCATGATGTGCCTTCATGATGTATTCGAGAGTGTCTTTGAATGAGTCCTCAATAATCCAGTTTAGAAGTGTGCATAAATCCGGGTAAGTGAATGAGAACTGTAGTAATTCCAATGGATATTGAAATTATTTATTCCTCTTAAATTATATCTGAACACAACTGAAAATGATTCCACAGACTGATCCCACAACAGGAATGAAACAGGAATGGATACTTATTTGGAAAGCCTCTTTTTGCACAGACACAATAAAATGTTTTGCGATTCCCTAGATTCCATCAGATTGTTTCTCGAATATTCTGAACTCAAAAACGCCATATCAACTTGTATTGTTCAACTTACAATGATAGATAAAGAGTAAGCAATGTAAACATGTTATTTATAAATGAACTTATACTACAATCTGCAATTATAGAGCAAATTACGCACACGATATAGATACACAGATTAGTTTAAGTTAAACCACTCAAGCCCAGCCTCTAGTCTTAAGATGATATTTACAACTGTAGATCAGTGCTACTGAAAAGGCTACAAAACTTTAAGAACTGCAAAAAATTCTTCAAGGAAACAAGACAAAATCTTCGATGTAGCAGTAGGAGTATTAATGGAAGTAGAAATCGCTAAAGGTTTAGCAGTCACATAAAGTAATTATTTACTTCAATCATATGATCGAAATGATTCCAATAAAGAAATATTAAACCAAACTTAAATCAAGGGCAAACTGTTGAGAAACTTCATGTCAGAGTAAAGTCACCTGTCTACATATATAATATATGAAGTGACCACGGTTTGCTAATGAAAATGCTAAATGATTTCATGAGGTTTTTACTGGATTTTCTTCTACTTATCCTTTTGCTCTTTTTAAAAGCCATGGAACTCTAATTTAATTATTTGTATCATCCTTCTGATAAGCCGATACATTTCGGGTAACTATTTATTGACATGATATTGGGTGTTGGCGTTCAGTCTGGTTCTAAATAACTTATAAAACATGCATCTAATAAGCAACAAATAAACAAACAGAAAAAACCACTACATACAGCTAAACATCTTAATCCATCACATCGCTGTATTCAAGTTTTAATATCTAGGTTGGGCTCTAGTGTTGTGATTGTTCCTTGTAGACATACGGTTTGATATCAAGCCTGAAGGAGTTGCTAATAATGCTGTATAATACAACTGTAGACAAATGGAAAGAATACTTTTTAAAGACATTAAGGACAACAAATAATTCACGAATTGTTTCCAAGTGATCATTACCGGTGTCATTGTAGATGATGTCGTCATCGATGTAAGCGTCATACGTAAATATATGTTAACACATTCCTTCAACGCTGGACTCTTCGTGGTAACTTTTTATACCAAATATCATAAATCTATACCGATAACGTCCATCTGGCATTACTACCGCCGGCGTTTCTTTTGCTCTTTCGTTTAATGGAATTTGTACAAATTTTTTAAAATTCAAACTTGATGACATATTTTGCATTCCATTTCATTTGATGCAATCATTTATTCTTCGCATTGGAAGTAAATCCGTTTTTTCTGATACTGTGGACTTTTATATTGTCAGTACACACACGGCATATATTATATGGTTTATACGCACAAATAAAGGGTGAACTCCAAATGATTTTTTTTTTCGGTTCTATAAAATCATTCCCTGGTAAATATTGAACATTTGTTCAAACATTTCTGCTTGAGAGGATTCATCCTGTAAGGACGCTGTTTTACAATTGCAGAATCTACAATCGCAATATTATGACATTATCTGTACGTGTTAGAAAATCAGGAAACCAGAGCTCATATTCACCTAATTTAATACACTCCTTTCCTGCGGTTGAAGAAAAAAAAATGTTTTGGTCCAGATCATTTCATATTTCCGAATTCGGAATTCGGAAGATTGGTTAAACTAAACTTACTACAGTCCAATTGTATTCCTTCGTTCACATTCTCGATGCATGCAAAACGTACAAATATATTCATTAAATAATTAACTGAAAGATCTCCACTAAAATACTCCTTTAACATATTTATATGACAAAGTTATTTATGTCTCCTCCTCTCAGTAGTGTCAATATTATAAATTAGGTCATGTCAATTGTTTAAGAACAATAAAAATTTAGCCCCATGAGGATTTTGAGGTATTGACAAGAGAGCCAGAACTTTATCACAAAGCTGAAAACTCATTTTCCCTGTATTTATATCAAACTTAATTTTCACTTTTGACTAAGCAGACTGAAGAATTGCTTTGCAACTAACCTTTGGCAACCTATATTTGAAATCAGACACATGGTCAAAACTATTAAACTTGGAATCTTCATTTGAAAGAAGTTTACTTTTAATTTACCTCAATGGTCCGCGGAGAGTATGTTCAAAACAACTATAAAGCCAATGATTCCTGATCTGATTTCCTAAAAGTAAGCAACAGCAAATGAATACCCTCATCCCAATCCTCTCGTGAAACAAAGCAATATGACCCATTCATAATCTTCAACGTTTCATCAAACCTATATAAAGCCCCTTGAGCTTTAGGGTTAGAGTCGGAATATTTAACCTGCTGAGTGCCTAATGTATAACCTGCTGTGAAATTCCTCAATCAGACTGGACAGATTTCGGAAAGCCAAAAAGTGTAACAACAAAACTTTACCAAAGCTTTTACAATGGTTGTAGGTTTTAGTTTTAATACTTCCCAAAGGAATTGCCTCTAGAAATCTTGTGGACCTAAACATAATAGTCAATAAGTATTGGTTGCCTGACTTGGTCTTAGGTAAGGGACCGACACCGTCTACCACCATCCTGCTAAATGGTTTGACAAATGCAGCAATAGGCTGCAGATGAGCTTTGAGTATCTTCTGATTGGGTCTTCCTACCATTTGACAAGTGTAACAAGATCTACAGTATTTACAAACATCACTTCTAATTTTATGCAAATATAAATGATCCAAGATCTTGTGATCAGTCCTATTGACACCTAAATAAACAGTTAAGGGTTTGTTATGGGCTCGTCTGTGCATTTTCTCTCTCGAAATTTGATAGCTCACTGAACACTTTTTACCAGTGGGTACCTCAGGCGTCTCGATTTTCTCATAAAGACCCCCGTTTTTCACAAGACAACAAACAGGGACTTGTATGGCTTTAGTTTCTTTAATCACCCTTTAAAATAAACAAGAGACCAATGGATCTTGTTACTGTTCGCCGACGTGTGAGTGTCGCAGTTCACTCTGATTAGAATAAACAGAATGAGTAGTTATTGATCAATACTAGGAAGAAAAGCGACTTCATCAAAAGACTGACAAATAAATGTGTCAGCTAAAGGAATAATTTCCTGATCAACGTCATTCTCACGCACTCGTTCATCAAAGTAGCTAAACAAGCAGGATACTCATGAACATATAGATATATACCTAACAAATATTAGATACACCAAGATTTAATCAGATCCGGTTAATTCTGTAATTCATGAGATAAAGTCAACACCATATTGATAAATGCGCATCTCTTCACTTAGACTTCACATGATCATTTTAACCAATGCTATTCTATTTATCCTATCTATAAGCCAACATCCTGTTATTAGGATTTGTACATCATCCAAATATTGTTTACAAAAAAATCTCGCGTATCAAGATGAATGTTAATTTTGTCTTGGCTCTAGTTTTATTGATTGCTGTAATAGGCATGTAAGACAATACCTCGATAGAATCGTCTGCTTCCCAATTACCTGATGTGCTGCAAAAGAGTTTTGGTAGAAAGGTCTGTAGATGGAAAACGCTTTACGCGTTACTTCCAAGTGCTTAATATGTCTACAGTTTTAGAGTCTAGCTCCAACATCTCCATCTTCACTCACACAAACACGCACACGAACGAGTGTCTAATTGTTGCAATGGATGTGTCCAAGCCAAGACTATTTTGAGCACAATAATCTCTGTTGACAACAACAGAAATATACTAGCCAGTCTATTTTAGTCATATCGCTACGATGTCTGCCGTATGGTAGTTTATAGTGATGTCTAGGACTGAGGAACCAAGCCACAGTCATGTGGGATCATGTCCCACCCAGTCACATTATCCTGACACCAGGCCGACCAGTCCTAATACTAACATCTTAATACTGAGCACCAAATGAGGCCGCTGCTAGTACTATTTTTATAAGTCTTTGTTATGAAGCGGCAGGGGTTTGAACTGTCGACTTTTTCTATGGTGGAATCAGTGAAAAGCTGCAGGGTACAATCATTCTGAAATTTATTGCAACTGGAAATGAAAGTGCCGCATGTCATCTAAGCGAACTTTGAATGCCTATACGTTCCTGTGAGTTCCAGTCACCAAGAAAGTACCTTGATTCAATCAAATACAACTGAACATGCAGCGCACGTCATATACGGGTTTTACTACGCTGTAGTCAAATGCAACGGGTGACTGAGCCACCAATGATGTATCATAGCTAAGACTCAGTGGGGGAGATTTTTAAACCGCTCATGGTTGCAACAAAATGGGTTAAACAATAGCTCTCTTCTCCACAGACATGATTATAATCCGTGATGACATGCACGAGTTTTCTAGTTTCAATTGTTGCTAGATCTGCGATGGTCCCCTATAAACTGTTCGTGATCTCAGCCACATAAATGGCACGTACAGAGGAGTCGCACACAGTGCATGCAATCTACAGTTACGAATTTACTCTAACAAAACAAAAATCCCTGTTGTGACTCGTAATCTTCGTGAGCATGATGATCACGAATTATGCAACGAGTCGCAACAGCAACGAAAATACCATTAAGCTTTGTCCTCAACAATATGGAAAAATACCCGACGTTTCTGCTAGACAGCTGAAATTCATTGAATCTATACAGTTTCTGAATTTCGACCTCGATAAACTAGGGAGCATCCTTACAGCAAATGGTGGTGATCGTTTTATAAGCACTCGTCGAAACGAAAAGTTTCATTTGCTTACACTTATAAGAATCTATCCCTACGGATACATGAGTAACTCTAACAAGTTAACTGAAACTTCCATTAGTCGTTGTCTCGTGAAGGTAATTCTACATACAAACAATGTTTGGTCCGCGTTTGGTTGCAGAAATGTTAGCAACTATCACAATCTGTATCTGGACTCGGATGTCTTGCTGCTCGCGGATGTGTTAGAGACTTTTTGTGATACTACCTTACTCGAGTTCAAGCACAGTCAGGGGCACTACTCGCGTAACCGGGATTGCTGTCAAACACCAAGGTTGTGTTGAAACTACTCATTCGATATTGACCAGCATCTGTTTGTGGTGGGATTTCTATAGCAAGCCACCGATACGAGCTTTTATGGTTGAACGATAATGCTTTCATGACTGTTGATGAGTTTCAGTGGATAGATCCCACGACTGTGGATATCAACAAACACCCACAAGAACACGCCAGCTGCAGCGACCACAGTTATTCTTGTAAATTGATCTGGAGTATGCAATACGAGCTCACCCCTCTCGTAACTATTTATGCACGGGCACAAGTAGCGTTGCTGATACTCCGCGGGTGGTAGCAATGTAGAATTGTGAAGAATTCAGACGCAAGTTTACCGAATCCACCAAGCGTATCCAGAACCTGAGAACTATGAGCAACTACGTAGTACACCTTCATAATATGCAGTTATGTCTGCAATTGGGTGTGCAGTTAATATGCATTTATATCCACAAAGAATCCATTGGGAACAAATATTTTGCCAACATACGTATATGGTTCCAGGCCTGAAGATGAACACGTACCTGAGGACAAAGGTGACAACTGCGGTTGTGAAGTATTTCGTTAAACTCATGAACACTGCTGTCTTCGAAACAACGGTGGAGAACCTCCCCAAACGGATCAAATTTGAACTTAACCGTGATAGAGACCAAGACAAAATGAATTCTGGAGATACATCACTGCTTTCATGAGTTCTGGAGGTCCATCACTGTTCTCATTTCACGCGCTTACCACTGATTCTGTCTAACCCATCGTTCACCAGTTTACAGGGCAGCGCGTATTTATGGCGCTTTAAGATTTAGCTCGGGGGTTTGGTGGGCATCTTACTAATAAAATGAAAATTCACCTGTTAGGAGTGAGTGTGGTTTTCTTGCGGTTAAACCTTCATCAAAAACAGAGGAATATCTCGTTAATACAACTGCTATCACCCTCAGAGGTGACACAGCTGCAAGAGACGGGAGGAATATTTCCATTACTCGGGGCCATTCTAGCGCTGATTGCAGCTGCGACTCATGTTGTTGCAAAAGCACCAGTGTTAGGGATGGCTCCGAAAAGATGGTTGGAGACTGCATATCTCTTCTTGAAGGAATAAAAGAGCCAACGGATTTCGACTAGCCGTGGCCACGCGCAGAATAGAATCACGGTGGGGTCTCCGACAACCGGGTACGATTCGCAAAACTCGTCGCTGTTAACCAGTCTGGATTTACTCGCTATGGCAAAAAGGTGACGGGTTATGCAGGATGAACTAACATCAATAATCCTACGCACAAGGGAAACCGAAATCGTTAACATAGAATTGACAACAGGACCTTGAAGTTATTGGGCTTCGTACGTCGTTTATATACTCGAACGGGCTTGCACCAACACTTGAGGTTGCTGACTTTTTAACTGAGGCGGTTAGCCACAATTGCTATTTTATTCAAAACGGCCCTTGCAAGCTGGACGGGCCAGTTTGTGGACATCTTGTGGTTCAAGCGATGCGTGCACTCTAGCATTCACCAGTGCCACGAGCTCTTTTTGATTTTACCTTGCCGCTTAGAAAGTATGCTTAATGGTATATGAAACGCCTTCTAGCATTTAAGGACGTTACTTAATCCGACGTGATTCTGCTGTGGTTCTAAGCAGGTTTGTTGCCAAAGCAGATTTTACTGCGTGTACCAGCCGGATTGTTATTTATATCGAGACACGGGAGCTTATAATTTTCCAAGATCAAACTGGAAAACTTAAAACGTGTAACATGGATATTCTAATATATTGTTTTGTAGCTTCGAGACACTGTGGCGAGAAACCTGGCAGAAAGTTAAAAAGTCTGGTAATTAAATGGGTGAAGACGTTATTGTGACTGGAAATAGTATTCAACTAATTCAAGAGCCCATAAATGATGTTGATGCTGGATCAAATCAATAGGTAAATGTTAAGATTTAGTATTAATTTTATGGAGCTAAAAGGAATATTAACCAAAGAAGGAGTGGAAAACACATTTAAACATTAGCAAATGGCCAACTTGTTTTCCCTCCCCTTCAAAACTGTTTTGATATACCTAAACGTCACATCCAAACTGTGCACGAGCCCGGATCATACTTATTTATCTTAACCAGAATTAACACTTGGTTGGGTAGATGATGATACTGATCAATGTTCGGGGACATCTTATTTCTTTTTTGTCACAAATCTCATTTATCGCGAGACTGGAAACTGTTGTTTTAGCACTTTTCACATATGCAGTGCCAGTATCATAGAAATTCAGACCGAGGAACTTAATATTTATCGGGACTGGTAACTTAACCGTGTTTCAGATTAGATTTATCATTATATAAGTGATGGATTCTGGCCTCGGTTACGGTGTTGCAGAATTTACCGACGGGGTGGTGCATCTGGTGACCAGTGATGCCAACATCGATTGCAATTTCGTACCACTTGTTGACAAATATTCGCTTCAAAGTTATGGCATTAAAAATCCCTCGTATACACTGAAATATTATTGAGATCAGGGCCAATTAAAAAGTGACAATTGGAACCACCCTAATGCACCAATAACAACTCGAAATAAGGCTGAAATCATTGCACTAGCACCTGGACTCACGATGCCGTTGACTGCAAAACCTGGCATGTAATAATTCGGGGATTCTTTACACAAAGAGTTCACTAACAAATCCACAATGGTTCCATTCCTGTTGATTATATTGCACCAACATTAACTGAACCAGGAAGAGACAAATCTCGACTCTCCGAGTAACAGTTTTGAGCGAAAACAAGAACGATCGTTTAAAACACATTTAATTGAATAATCAGTATAGTCTCATACGAATGTAATGCCAGGCCTCAAGAAAGTGCAATTGTTGGCCAGTTAAATATTCCTCGAGTATGTATTTTTCAAGGCAGTACAGGTTCTTCGGTTCCGTATGGGATGGAATAAGACTCTTCCGCACCCACAAGTCTCCCAGATATGGGTAACATTGTGCGATGATAGCACGGCGTCACTGGGCGGACGTCTTCTTCGATCAAGTCAACGGCCAGGGTGGAAGAGCTCCAGGATGAAGTCTGTGATGGATTTCGGTTGTGGAAATCAAGTCTGGGGAGGAATGAGCTCTGGCCGGCTGTATCTTGCTCTTGACACACCACATGAAGACAACTAGCAATTCTTCCCCACCGGATCTGTCACAGCCCGGGTCAGCAATGACCGCGCCTTCCGTTTCACACCAGGACGGAGGTAACACGCACGCTACTACTGCCAACACTACCAAGAACGGTGGGAGAGACAACATCATCATAGGTACATGGAACGTTAGGACACTGAGGTCTATGAGAAATATACAAAAAGTCACAGAAAAAACATTCTTAGTCTCTGCGAAGTGCGCTGGAAACCTTTGGTGAAATAATAACAGATGAAGGGCATAATCTCTAGTTCACTGGCAGAGGGGATAACTACAATCATGGCGTTGGATTTCTTGTCCAATACGGAAAGAAATTAAAGAGTTCCCAGGCTTAAGGAGTTTCCAGCCTACGATGATCTTGTGCTAGCACAGTCGACCCCCACCAAGCGTCTAGAAGATGGATCTGGCACTGTCCAAAACGACAACATTACAATCAGATTTACTACATCATGGTCAAAGGACGATTCAGCACAATATTGAACATTGAGGCGATTGAGATGACGATAATTAGCATTACGCCGTAGATATACATTAGGCAATATTTCAACAGTGAATTAGGAACATTGGCAGCAAAGAGAGGGGTGAACCAACTTTATATGACGTTTATAAGGGTTCATTTTATTTTAAATCGAGGCCTTAAAAATTTTGAGATTTTATATTAGAAACGCTCCTCCGAGCCTTGTATCCACCCCAGACGCATTTGGGGGGGGGGGTGCAAAAAAAAGGGCGCCGTGGGACAAAGTCCCCCTATGTGTGTTATGAAATAACTGAGTTTATAACTGAACCTACCCTTGCCATCTATGGACCTTTGGGCACAATTTTTTTTAAAACGATAATCTGATAGAATAGACAGCAGATGCTTCTAGCTTGGTATTATCGTACATACCTAATATGGCAATTAGCAAAACCAGAGCCAAGACAAAAATAGTCTTCATCCTTGATGATCGAGATTTCTTTGTAAACAATATTTGGATGCGGTATGAATCCGTATATCAGGTATATATATATATATATATATATATATATATATATATATATATATATATATATATATATATATATATATATGGTGTATCCAATGATACAATGATATGGGCAAGGTAGGTTGTCGTGTAAAGTCCAATTGCAGACTCGCGCATTTGACAATATTGTCTTAACCCTATCTTGTTGATTCTATCTACTGAACAGTCTAATATTTGTCTAATGTTTATTTATCTACCGCTCAAAATTGAAAGAAACACAATTTTTGTATTTGTATGCATTATCATTAAAATAAATATCATTTGTTTTGTCAATATCGTCGTGACTTTATCTTATTAATCGAGAAAAAACTAACCGGATCTCTCTAGCTATTGATCACTCTATCTATCTTATATTTGCCTTCTGTCTATCTATCTATCGGATTAAAACAAAAGGTTTGTTTCTTTCTTTGCTTAGTATTTAAGGCAATCAAACATGGAATTCTTGGATAGAGATTATTTTACAATAGCATTTCAATCCTTTGATTATAATATATTGTTTTTTTCTTACAAATTGCATTTAGTGAATTAAGTGAATGTTTTAATATTCGATTCTATCTCGAGTTTCGTCCAAACAGGACAAATCTATAAAAAGAGTTTGCAAATCACATGGCGATTGCTGGGGCCATCCGCCACATTTACTTTATCCCGATTTACTTGCATAATGAGGTAAATGAGGAAAGAGAGGAGAAAGAGGCGGTAGGATATTGTCGAGACATCAGCACGTACAATGTTTGAAAAATTTGTTTCAAAATTAAGGTTTTCAAACATAATATAATTAAGAAGCACATGGCCGATTCACCGTTGAATACATATCGCAACAATCCAAGGGGTTGAGCGAGCGATGTCACATCCTGGCGCGATTCCGCTAGAAGTCGTAAGTTTCCATTAATTCCAAAGACCTCTATATAACTACTGTTGTAAAGTGGAAAGTCCAACGTATCTATTATAAAAATAATTTTACTCTAATTTATACAAAACCACAGATCTTACAACTTCCTAATTGTCTGTCAACCGCAAAACTGCATGGTTTCTCTTCCTTAACCTTCCGTAACATACCGTCAGTGTTTCACGCTGTAAAACTATACAACTCCACCTAATACAGGGAACTATTTTTACAAACCACCTTAGCGCAGTCAAATCATTGTCTTAAGCTACATTTTGCCTGTAATTTGCATCACATTTGCCGCGATGACAACATAAACGGTACCTGCCGACGATGGAACAGTCCCTTCTGGTTTATTTCATTGTGTAATTTACCAGTCTCCAATCATAAATACTGCATCTGGAGTAACACAACCAATGTACACAACCAGATTTTAATAGGGACTGCTGAACTACAGGGACACTCATGCGGCTCTGACCTGAACTCACCAAAAGTAAACCATGGCATCATGGAAATTCACAAACACTTCACTCCGTGACGTTTGCTCCTGGTAACTGGCTAATTATTTCGGGCTCAGGAATATTTCCCCAGGAATGACTCCATAATCAAACAAGCAGTCACAAAAATCGACGAATTCTTTAAAACTGAACGCTATAAACAAATACGCATACTCCAAATTTATTAAAATACGAACACGAGAGAGAGAGAGAGAGAGAGAGAGAGAGAGAGAGAGAGAGAGAGTAATAATTTTAATGTTGTCAAGTAATGGAATGATGTCTATCTATGAAATAAACATAAAGTTTTAAGGAATCACATAGTACTGGCCTAGCTCATGCGACAAATCTTAAATAAAGCTAATTAATGTATCGTCAGAAAGAAAGAAAAACGGAAAACACGAAACAAAATGGTATATAACAGCAAAACTGAAACAAATAAAATCATAAAATCCACGTGTAAAAGTATTGTATGATTGTACATTTACTCTGACGTGGTTATAAAATGTCATAACAGTGATTTATTTAGATATTCATTTATTCTTGTCATCACCTTGAAAAGCTCAATGGTAGTGATCGTATGCATCCTGGGCCACAACCCAAAGCTTTGTTGTTCTTGTTTTCTTTTTAAACTAACAACCAAAGATAAAAATAACGTCATACCCTCCAGGACAATGCTATCCTCCTAACTATATTTTTAAAACTATGGCCTTCCTAACCTCATTATCAACTAAATTTTTTATTTATTCAGAAACAATAGCCTTCTTTACTTTGCTATCAACATAATATTTTCTTTTATCAAAACCCAAAAAACTCTGCACCACACATGATAATGTAATAACTACCATGGCCAAACTTTACAATAAACATGCTGTCGTCCTATATATTTTCTTCTTTTGTGGTATTTTTTTCTGGTAAATTTTATTTTACCTTTTTGATCCGAGACAACTATGATCATATTTATAAGTTTTAAAAAATTAACTTTAATTCATCCATGTGGTTACTACATACAAAATGTTTGGTTAAGTATGACCCATCGGTCCAGTGAGCTTAAAATTAAACACGATGAATTGAAAAGTAGAAGTATACGTTGTGCAATAAACAAAATACATTCAATCCCCAGGTCTGAAGTTACTAAGTCTAAAATGATTAGTTGATTAGAACATGTGTACCTCATCAGCTAATACGCAGTAAGCTTTAAACCTTATTATAATTTAGACAATATTGCTAGAGTTGTTAAATTTAACATTAAAAATATAGTTTGGAAAACATTATTTTGAATTGATATTAAGAAGAAACAACCTACTAGTGCCATAACTTCTGCAAATGCTGCAGCCGAGAAGCAGTGCAACTTAGGAAACATGAACAGAGCAATCCCATCAGAATCAATAATAAAACAAATAAACG
>JAECUM010055260.1:0-11785 GCA_016617855.1 Megalonaias nervosa
TATATATATATATATACACACACACACACACACACACACACACACACACAAAGATACTGGACAGCAATACTTCTTTTACACGCAAACAGTCACACAAAGCATCATTTTCCCCATTCCAGGAACACATATTATTGTTACAGCATTGCCTTCTAATTACAGAATAGAAAATACAAGTCCAGTATTTGTTATAAGAAATTGGGTTTATTGTGCACGAGGTTGGTAAATAGAGATAAATACATTTCTTCTGCTTTCTTACACCCTGCAAATACAATAAAATACATTTACTACAACTATAGATAACAATACCATCATCAGTGCATTATTATTCTGCATGTATACATTGATTCAGTTGTACATTCAATACGAATGACTTACTACCCTATATATTTATTAATTATCCATCTAGAGAGATAGTGGACCAAATGAACCTAAACACAAAACAATCAGTGTGTTGAGCAAAAGTAGAGAGCAGACAGACAGACAGACAAGCGTATGGACAGAATGATAGGCTCAGAAAAGAATATGCAGGTTGATAACGTATTAAAGATACTAAAATATATCAACATACATTTCAGAGGAATATACCTAGTAATATAAACAAAACTGTTACATTAATTATATTATCAATCTATTTACCTTATCATATGGAACAATGGTCAAGTCACATTTTCCTTGAAGCAAAAGAATCATCAGACACTTTTCGAGTGTTGACACCACTAGTCAACGTCCCAGCATATATGGCTGGTTAGGACTTAGTAGTGACACCCTGGTGTTCCGAAAGATGTGTTTTAATGTGGGTTTCCCTTGTCCACCCAATAAGTGTTATAGGTCTTTGTGTTTTGAAAAATTAATAAAGATATATAAATAATTTGGTCAGGGTTACTCTATGTTTTGTTCATCAAATTCTCTAGTGTCCTTATCCCAAAGAAGCTTGGTGAGGTTATACTCCTTTCCCTTTGCCTGGGCTGGCAGTGGGCCTGGTTTCTATCCTCCCTTGCTTGGAACTTAGGACAGTACTACCCCCCCCCTTTTGGGACTAAAAAGTCTCAGGGTTGGTTTCCTCTCTTTTAAATCCCAATCAGGTGTTATCGCGAAGTGACTTTGCCAGAGTCAGTTTTATCCTTGTGTCGTGCTATTTTGTGAGTGCTGTGTTGTATTAGCTCCCCCTTTGGCTGTTCGGACAGCATTATCTCGATCAAATATTTTATAGTTGTGTTCCTTATCTAAACCTAACTGTATAAATAAATTTGGAATATTTGTATTAAGGCCGAAATATAAGTTGAAAAGAAATAAATAATGTGTCTAGGTGCTTCGTATTTTTTGTTTTATGCGTGCGTGTTTTGCGTTTTGTTATTATGAGTTCCAGTTGTTCTGTATGCCTTAGCTTTATGTTTATATTTTGTTGCACCTTAGCGCTGATTTTAGGACTGAAATTGTTTATCACACGGACGTGATGGAAAACATGTTCGTTGGTCTTAAGTTTTAATTAAAAGTGCCTTGGCACTTGTTTTAGAATTGAATTGTATTTAATTTCTACATAGGTACTTTAGTACTTTTGTGGGATTGAACCGTATCTTTCTATCAGTGTTTCAGGACGTAATCGTAGAAGTCGTGTGAGAAGAAAGAAAGAATATTGGTATTTTTTTGCACGTGTTCCTTATGTTTTGAAATTGAATTTGGATGTATCGCGAAGTCAAATATTAAATATTATAATTTCTGATTAGATGTATAATCAATTGCCAGTTGCAAAGCCCTCTTCGATATCCTCTCGTTAGAGTGCTCACATAGTGGCTTGGTTATCTAGAGAGCCCTGCTCCTGTTTAAACTTTAATTTGGGTTGTAGCCTTTGTCAGAGGTTGTGTACTTTAGTAGTGTAGCCAGAGTAACCACCATACCAGGATTGTTAAGATGAAAGGGATTTCCGGGGTCCTTTTAACTAGCTCATCATAGATGGCTTTTCCGGGACAATATAAGGGTATGGGTTGATCCGGGAACTTTTAGCTAGCTCATCATAGATGGCTTTTCCGGGGTTTTGGGGACTTTTAGGGGTTTTTCTGTATTTAGTTAATTAATTCAGTTATCCATACGTTTTTTCTTCTAGTTTCTATTGCAAAAAGTATGAACTCAATTACTTCTTTACAAAGGTTTTTATCATTTATATCATTTGTATATAGGAGTTGCTTTTCATCAAAATGTCTTAATTTCTGTATTATTTTAGCCTTTATTTGTTCTCTCTGAATATTTAGAATTTCACAATGCAGTATTATATGTCTCTTATTTTCCGTTTGTGTTTTACAAATTGGGCATGGCGGGAGTGTTTTAATGAGTTTTCTTTGGAATGCTTTCTCTTGTGACCACCATGCGTCATGCAAGTATTCTAACATCTTGGAATTTTTTTTTTTGCTTCTCTAATTTTTGACCAATTGACCAATATTTTCCCCACTTTAGATATAAATATTGAGTTTCTATTTTATTTTTGGTTATTTTGGTTGCATTATTTTTTTATTTTTTTTTTTTATCAATTTGTATAATTCCTCGTTATTTTCTGTTTTCCAAATTTCTTTGTTTTGTCTATGTATCTTAATTGTGTTCGTTATTCTATATGCTTCTTTTGGTGGTGCAATCGTTTTAGTAATGCTATTATTTCTATAGATATCTGGTTGGTTGGAAAATAAGAATCCAAACCAGTATAAGTAAATCCCCTGCCAGTAATATTCAGGGTTCTGGCTCAGGTTTTTGATTCTGTCTATGTAATTTACTACTTGTTTTATTCTTAAATTAGGGAGGCTTGCTCCACCTTGTTTTTTTGTTTCCTTTTTGCAACGTATATTTGGGTAATTTGTTGATTTTCCCATTCCAAATAAAATTTATTATTAAACCTTCTGTTTTATTCATGTAGTAAAATTCAAAATATGTTACATCAAATTCGTGCCAACTTGAATTGAATAAAAAGGTTTTAGCTATATGAAGTTTTTCTAGTAAGTTCAGTTGTCTATTACTCCATATTGTTATATGCTTTTCTAATTTATTAAGAATTTGCTGACAGTTAAGTTTTTTGCTGTTTTCTCCTAGGTTTACACCTAGGACTTTAACTTGTTTTTTAAACATTTCTGGTGGGAGCCCTGAATGGTTCCCCTTCCAGTTTCCTATCAACAGCATTTCAGTTTTACTGTGGTTAATTTGAGATCCAGAAGCTAATACAAAGAGAGTGTACTGGTCTATTAGATATTTATATGATTGTTGTGTTGTTATCAAATGTGTACAATCATCCGCATGTGAAGTGTTTTACATTCATCCCTCATATTTGGTATTTTTACCCCTTGTATGTTTTCATCGTTCTGTATGGCATTCCTAAGGGCTTCTATTCCTATCACATATAGGAGCATGGATAGGGGACACCCTTGCCTTACTGATCTTTTTATTGGGAATGGTTTGGTTTTTGCACCATTTACTTGAACCATGGATTGTATGTTTGTATATAGTGTCTCTATCCACGTTTGGAATATGTTTCCGAAATCAAATTTTTGTAAGATTGTAATGATGTAATTAAGTTTTATCCTATCGAAAGCCTTTTCTTGATCAATCAGTATGAGTGCACCATCTATTTTGTTTGAATTCATATAATCAATTATTGTTTTAATTGAAAGAATATTGTTTTGTATGTTTCTCCCTTCTCCACCACATGTTTAATTCTTATTTATTATTTATCCTAATGTTGTTTTGACTCTATTTGCTAAGACCTTACTAAGTATTTTGTAGTCTAAGTTTAATAATGAGATTGGGCGCCAATTTTTTAGATCCGTTGGTTCCCCCTTATTTTTGAAGATTAAAGTGATTAACCCTGTTCTCATACTCTTTGTCATTTCTTGTTGGATAAGTGTACTGTTGTACAGGTTTTTTAATAGTGGTGTCAAGGCTTTTCAAATTTTTTTTGCAATTCGGGTGTCAGACCATCAAGGCCTGGTGATTTGTTCTTTGTGAGTTGATCTATTGCTTTTTTAATTTCATCTTCTGTTATCATTTCATCACATTGTATTTTTTGTTCTTCTTCTATTGTTTGGATTTGGAGTTTTTCAATGTATTTAGTTGTTGTTTCTACTTTTATTTTTTGTGATGTGTACAAGTTTTTGTAAAATTTTTGTATGTACTTTAATATTTGTTCTTTCCCTTCTATTTCTTGATTATTGTCTTTTAGTTTAGCTATATTTCTTTCCATACCCCTTCGTATCTACTTTCTATTGTATATGTTTTTTCCTATTTTGTAAATATCCTGGAAGAGACCTGCTCTCATTTGTTCCCCATTTATTCTTATTTCATTTATGTTGTGAAGTACTTCCTGTGCTGTATATAGTTTTTCGGTATTTATATTAGGGTTATTTATCAAATTCTGGCATTCTTTTTCTATTAATTTGTAGTTTTCTGCCTGCATTCTAGAGTATTTTTGGCTTATTTTTGCTATTGTTTCCGTAATTTGGTCCCATGTGAAATATATGTTAAATTCTTGTATGGAATGAAGTAACTCCATAATTTCTTCTTGATATTCCGGTAGGTCTAAAATTGTGTTATTTAGTTTCCAGTGATTTTTTCCCCCCATTTATTAGGTTGGTTAACTTTTACTTCAAGTTCTATTGCATTATGGTCAGCTATTTTCTCTTTTAGTATTTTTGCTGCTTATTATATTGCTTTTGTGGTTACTGTTTATATAAGTCTGATCTATTCTTGAGGCCATGTTTTCTCTTGTGTATGTATATTCTCTTTTGTTTGGATACAGATATCTAAAAGTATCTATTAGGTTGTTGTTGTTTTGAATTAGGCCTTCTATATGGTGTAGAACATCTCTATTCCATTTTGCTAAACCGAAGTTTTTGTCAATGTCTTTTGTGACTGAATTGAAGTCACCTATTATAATGATATTGTGCATATTATATGTTTGTAGGTAGTTTGATAGTCTATAAATGAAGGGTATTTTCCTATTTCTCTTTGGTGGTATGTATAGGTTCATTATGTGTATTTTGTTTGTTTGTATATGCAATAGTCTTCCTTTTAATAATCTAATGCAGTAATCTGCCTTTTAGTTCATGTGGTGTTGTTATTATCTTCCAGTCTGTATGTAGTATTTTATTGTTTATGATTATGCCTATTCCTGATCTGTTTGATGTGTTGTCCTTTTGTATAATAAAAATCGCATTTAATTTATCTTCAATGAGGTTTAATATTTTTTGTTCAACATTGTGAATTTCTTGTATACAGATTAAATAATATTGCCTAGCAATTTTTATTAGTGATTTTGCTTTCTTGAAATCAAATCCGTTTATATTTAGTGATAATATTTTAAGTTTCTTTGCCATTCTTTTTTGTTTCAAGACTATTCCGGACTTTTAAATATGTTTTTGGGTTTTTTACTATTAAGATAAGATATATTTGTTTACATTGTATTTATGTCAGATTCTGTCGGATTTGCACTGTTTGAGGTTTCGTTGTTTGGGGTCGTTCTTGGTTGATTTTTTGTTTCTTTGACATGTCATTTGTTCCCATTGATTGGCTGTTGGATTGATTCTTTGTCCTTGGGCTTGTTGGTGGTGTTTGAAATTCTGGTCGGGCCTTATTTGTGTATGTGGGGTCTGTATGGTCCTTGAAGCAAAATAATCATCAGGCACTTTTCTTACTGCATTACCATGACTAGCACATTTCAGAAGCTCCAATGGAATGACCATCACTAATATGGTGTTCATGCTATGTTGTTTATACAGACAAGTAGCAAACTAACCAATCAGAAAGTTACTTACCATTTGACATACAATAGAGCAACTCAGCATGAACAGTAATCAGGGTAGCTTCATTGCTCAGAGTGAACAAAACTCGAACTGGTAATCCTGGTTCAAAGTTGCCTAAATGGCTAAAATATGTGTAAAATGAGAATAACAAAATAATTGCAACTGATGATTTCATTTCACTATCAACGAACATTAATTACATAAAATAATAAAATACCCACTTCTGCCTAATTAAAACATGAATATATAAAATTATAAAATATATTGTTACGAGTCTAGGCTCTTACAAAAAGTAACAGAAAAGAGTGAAGACTACAAGCTTGGTAAAATTAAACAAATAATTTATTTCCCTAGAATACCAAGTGAAAAATGAGAAAAAAGAACTTACGGTTTTACGAATCAAGTCCAAAAATTATCCAAGAACTAAATATAGAAGTCCTAGTAATAAAAAGTCCTGAATGAAACTGAGTTCGAATCCCGATGAAATCTAAAATGGAAGGCGATGACGTCTGTTATAACCTTCAAAGTGTAGATGTGTCAACAGTTTCTTGTAGAATCACAGAAAATATTATTTCAGTTTTGAATTCCATATCAATTTCAGTGAATGTCTTTGTCCAAGAATTTTGTAGGAGCACTCATGTATTTCCATGGAAAAGAATCACTTGAAATTCATTAAAATAAACTTTCAGCTCAAACTGGTCACAACATAACTTAACGTGTCAATTGTTTGGAGCCCGACTGCCAATCTTCTATTAAGACAACAGTTATACACTAAATTAAGACGCAAAACAGATTCCCGGATGAGGGTCAATCTTCTAGAAAAAATAGAAGTTTGTAACAATAAACACGTTTCATATCACGTACTCCAGGTATGGCCTTGACTTAACTTAATGATTCTTACTCTGAGAAAGAATAAAAACAATTTTAAAAAGTTGTTTACCAAAACTGTCACTGGTTTTGAATGAAGGTCAGAAACTAGATACAGTGTTTCTATTATTAGCTGTTTATCAATGAAATAAAAAAAAACAGTCAGGTCAAACAGAACTGAGCTGAATTTCTGGACAATGTCAAATCCAGTAAACAATGTTACGTTACAATAACATATAATGGAATTTTAAAAAAATTAAAACTAACAAAAAAATAATTAAATTAAATATACATAACAATATCCTCCTGCTACATTATCTCATTTGTTTGTCTCAAAAACCAGAAATTAAACCCATCCAGTGGATGCACTGTATGTAAAGCAGAGACAAAATACGTTAAAAGCAAATACATAGAATCCATCACAATTACATTACAATTAATGAAAGCGAAG
Source organism: Megalonaias nervosa (assembly GCA_016617855.1). NCBI lineage: Eukaryota > Metazoa > Mollusca > Bivalvia > Unionida > Unionidae > Megalonaias > Megalonaias nervosa. The sequence goes on from JAECUM010055260.1 coordinate 7,093, forward strand.
TTCACGATCAATCTCAGAAAATAAAAGGATTTGGATAATAACATGTTCGTTCGCTTTGAATAGTTGTGTCTAAATGTGGTTTCAAAGGTCCTTTGTGTCAAGTGACACATAAAAAGCTGTTATGATTAAAGACAATAAAGTGAAACAAATTAGTTAAGTATGTTGCCCTACTGAATGTATCTGCGGTACATACAATATGCAATGAAGAAATTTTGTGTAAACTTTAATTAAATTGTGTTGGAACAGTACAAGATTTTACATTCCAATCAATAAAAGAATTACGTCTTCTAGTGCTGTTGTCAACTAAAACAGCCACTGAAGTTGCAGCTGCGTTTGAACGAATTTATCAACGAGGACCTTGGCTGCATGGCGGCCTGCAATGGCAACAGATGCTACAGTTTGATCCTGGCAAGGAATTTCTTGGTGCAGTAACATCTCTAATGAAACAACACAATGCGAAAATCAGACAAGGACACACTGCGCAACGCTCTGACGGTGTTGTGATTCCCGAACAGGGTCACGTTTATCATGGATAATCCAAGTTATGTCAGCGTCGCCACTGACGTCAGCGTCGGAAGTGACAACGTCATCGACGGCTACGATAAATTTTATTATCAAAATAGTATCTTTATCCGACCGCTAGATAATCGATGATTGTCGCTGCTCGTTGGTCGTTCATCGTAGCATCGATGAAAATATCATCTTGCTAAATTCTGAATGTTGACTAAACATGCGCTGGATCATCACCACTGAACTCTACAGATATGATCGAGTAATTCCAAATTTGGTACTCACAGATCGATCCGGCGCTTGGTTTATCTGTCGAGATCGAACTTGGAGAGTAAAGACTTGATCGCTTATAATCTTGCAAACTCCTCCATTATGTAATTAAGGTAAATATATCTTTTAATTAAATGTCAGTTTAATATATAATGACTTTACGAGAAAAAAATGGCTGATGATTGGAGAAATTGTTTCTCTGATTTCTGTGGTTATCATCAACAGAGTGTGCGACGAGGAAGCCTAGGGTCAATACTAGCAGTAGCCTGACCACTAGTAATCCAATAAAGGGCACTAAAGACTATCTCAGTAGATTTTCTAAGTAATCCGATTGCAGAGCCATAATATTTTTTTCTAGAAATATAAAATTATAATTTAGATAAATGATATATACTACACAGATGGAACAAGAATTCAGAAAACATCCAGTCATCAAGAATTACGAGGTGTCGCATGCTGGTGTGAGTATAAACTGCCGACGGCGAAAACCGGTTGGTTCTGTTATTAATAGGGATTATCTCAGGTTCACTGTTGAAAAAAATTATCTCATACAGATTTATTTATGAGTGTTTTAATGGCTTGATCAGCCACGGTTATGTCGTCAACCACATCGACGGCAATACACGTAATAATTCTTTACAGAATCTTGAAGCTATTACGCATTGTCAAAATTGTAAAAAATAGTGAAACAGGGGGAGAGAGGGATCCACGGCCAGTTAGCTCTGAAAATTTACAGACAAGTGAAGAAAATGTATTTAAATCTGTATATGCAGCTGGAAAAGATTTTGGTATTTGCAGAAGGCATAATTGATTCGACACGATCGAGGAATACTCAGCGAATAAGATTTCAATATCTCACGCAGAAACGTTCCATCGCTACCTATTTAAGACTGGCGACTGAAAGGACGACTTGTGCGCAAATAATGCAAACATATTTTTTGTGCGTGTGAGGATCGGTAGACCGTCAACGGTTCAGCGATCTGGACAAACTCACAGCCAGGTAGAATTTCCATCAAGCTAATAAGAATATTTTAGCATGTCGAAGACTATTATCAAAGGTAGTGAAATTGTGTATTTAAGGGAGATAACTCTGCAGGGACTAAAGCCCCCGACTAAACAGTACACCGATTGTCTTCAAGCCACGCCCACGAACTTTACAACGGCTGATGAGAGAGAACACGAAAACACGTTCTAATTTTGTCTGCGTTTCTTATATACTCAGATAAAATGAGAATATAGGTTCCTTGATGACACGAGCTAGCATTTGTACACGCCTGATTCGGTATGCCTATATATGAAATATATCATATATCCCCCTGGGGGATTAGGTGTTTTAGTCATGAAAGGGCTTCGATTTTTTTCTCATCAGTATAGCTAAACAATGGGCTATTTCATGCCCCGCACGTAACCCATTGATATAGTAAAATCAATCTCTGATAAACGAATTGGTTTTATAGTTAGTAAGTTGTTACACATGACATATAAAAGCCCATATTTTGGTGTGGAAATGCCGGCTGTGTTATTTAGTCTGTGAAATAGTAAAAAAAAATAAAAAATAAAAAATAAAAAAATAAAAAAAATAACATGGCAGCCATTTCCATACCTGAATAATGGGGGAGATTACGACTTTTTTTCCATCAGTGTGTAACTGTATTTATACAACTTCCAAGCACAATGGCGGGCAATCAGTACGGGTTAGAATTCCACCTACGACGAAAGAAAATTGTTTTTCTATATAAACAGGAGACAGCTGGGCTGAGGGATGGTTGTGAGTATATAATTTGAAATCCAACTTGGTGAAATACTGACCGGTGTCAATTACATGACTGGGCATACAAAATTCCCGGGGAAGTCAGGTCGCTTAGATCGTCCCCTGAACCTGCTAGAATGTAGTTTAACAATCTAGGGGCTCCCAAGGGGGTAGTTTCTACGCATAAATTAGCGCTTATCAGTATTGAAGCCTGTTGGACATAAATAATATACCATCACCATCAGCTTAAGGCAAGCCACTAGACCCAACCCCCGGGAAATACTTGCCAGTGGGCACACCTTCGCCTATTCATCTCCTTTTGTGCTAAACCATCAATCACTTACATTAAAGAAATATTTTTATTATATAATGAATTACGAAATATTAATGCGATTATTTATGCGTTTGAAAAATTACATAATACAGGTATACAACTTACTGACCAACTCAACGCTGAAAAAAATCACATAAGATTTTGAAACATTATAAAAACGAAAATCGGAAGACAGATGCACACTCCCATCCGAGTACAGGTTCATCAAATTACTCCAGTGGGCAATGAGAATGTCTCTTGCTAATGTCACCGATGATACACAAATACAGCAATTCGTTCCACTCGCAACGGCGATAGAAAATATTAGATTGGAGCTGTCTCAGGAATATAAAATAAAAACGATTGTGGGAATGCGTTTAAGACAGTTAAAGAAATTTATGTCAGAGCGTGAGATCGCTAACGATCTACGGTCTGATCATACTAGTGAACCTGAGTCTGCGTAACGTGAAACGTTCCATCATGACATGGAAAGCTCTGCGTTCTGATTTTTAAAAAATAGTGCGGACAATAAAATATCCTTGGATCGTAAACGATCTTGTGGATCGTAAATCGCTAGTGATTTAGCGATCTGTGGACAGCAAAAAATACGAATATTTTTACTGTGTGAAACACTATATGGTGGATCGATGGACCGTTTACGGCGGAATGTTCTGCGTTCAGAACGTAAAACGTTCCAACGCTAGCGTTCTACGGTCTGGACACTAATAAAGTATCTTTTCTTAACTTTGTGAAACACTGTAGGGTGGACCGATGGGACCAAACGGTAGACCGTTGGACCCTGGATCGCTACAGCGTGAACGGTCCAGCGATAGAACGTTAGAACGCTAGTGATCTGCGTCGGATCTTTTCACGATCTAGGATCTGTCTCGCACATACAAACTCGGTGATATCTCTTCTCGACGTGTATCAAGAAGATATAAATTTTGATCTGTCAGTCTGTAATGTATCCGTGACAATGATGGATTATGACATCGTAAAGAAAAGGGATTAACAGGTACTGATACAATCAAATGACCAGGGGGAACCTCAGGGATAAACGAGTAAAAAATACATCCTTGTTGCGCCTGCTTGGATTTTCCAAGATCTGCCTGAAAACTGCCATCGACGGCATCACAAACTAGGTTCCAAAATATCATCGATGTGATATTGATAATGCCTGGCGATATATATCGTCCTGAATCATCAACGCCATTGTTGTGTTTGAGTATAAGCCGCGGAGATCGTATTTTTCTCCATGCCTCGATGTTCGCTGGAAGATACTCGTCGATAATATCATTGACAGCATTTTTCGCTGCTTCCTGGTCAAACCCTGGTAACTTAAACGCCGGTGTTAATTCAGCTTTCCTGATTTTATAGTGGTCAAGAAACGACTCTGCGTACAATGATGTGTCTCCTAATTGAATCAGATAAATAACTGATTCTACAATAATTTCTCGTTAACGATCAGCGTGAGCCCTTACTTTGTTTAGATGTGCTATTGTTGCAATTATCCACAGTCGTAAGTATTCATTGCGGTATTCATTTACATAGCAAGAAAATAGTTGCTGTAAGTCGCCGACAACACGCACATGTTCATCATAGGTTCTACTGAGACTTTCTTCTACTTTAGCATCGTAAGTCGTGTTATCATCACGGGTTGGATGCATTCTGCATATCGTCTCCGTTTCAAAAACCCTCCCCCCATTCTCGAAGATCCTTATCTTCGGGTTCTTTTATGAACGCGCGCGCGTCTGTGGAAAAGTCGGACTTCTGTGGCGGTGGTGGTTACGGTGGTGCTACCAACGGAAATCCAAAAACGGTTCTGATCGACGACTGATATATATATATAT
>JAECUM010055262.1:0-19689 GCA_016617855.1 Megalonaias nervosa
AACACACACACACACACACACACACACATATTGCATGTATTGCTTTGCTCCCACTTCTCCCTGTTCAGGTTCCACTTCTCCCTGTTTAGCTCTCACTTCTCCCTGTTCTGTCCATAAAGAAAAGTCACTTCTCACTAAAATTCAAGTCTAGCTTGACCCCTGTAAACCAATATAACTTTATATCCCAATCTTATATAAAATGACTGAAAGAAAGCATGACAATAGATTTCCTGTTTGCAAGTATTTCACAATTGTTGCAGGTGGTCAGGGGTTCGAATCCCAGTCAAGTCATACCAAATACTTATCAAAATGGTACTAACAGCTCCCTCGCTTGGCACTCAGCATTAAGAGGTTAGTATTAGGACTGGTCAGCCTGGTGTCAGGATAATGTGATTGGGTGGGACATCATGCTACATGTCTATGGCATGATGCCCCAGTGCTAGACATCACTATAAACTGCCACACTGCAGACATTGTAGCGACATCACTGACAAATTGTTAAAGCTACATTAAAAATTCACACACACACACACACACACACACACACACACACACAAATTTCACAACTGTTTATGCTAGTCACAAACAGAAAGCTAAATATAACCCAAGTTGTACAGAGGTTTCTGACACTAAGGGTGTACCTGTGTGATGAGCATCTACTTGAAACATGTAAACAAATCTCTTAAAAGTGAAATATGGTACATAAAGTGCTCATTGAACAGTCAATTTCTGCATTTTAAGTTGTTTTATCTAAAGTGATGTGATAGTGATATTTTCACAACTAGCCATCACGAATGCACATAACCACTGACAACTTGTATAGTTATGGGGATGGATTCAAAAGATATTTTGTACAAAGTGCCAGGAGAAACAATAATTTCCAAATATGTTTTTGTTTCCAGTTTATGCTATAAGTAACTTTTAGGATGGCCCCACAGCCTGCTGCAACAGCCAAGCAGTTGACTAAACTAATGGAGAAAAAAGTTATGCCATGGGTATTATTTCTGCATAGGCATTAATGCTGATTCCATATATATATGAACTTTATTTTAATCATGTTTGAATAATAATAACATTATTCTTTAACTAAATTTCTAAACAAAGATATATTGATTATGCAGTTTCAAGTATCCATCCTGTACGAAAACAAGGCAAAACAAAGTCCCTCACTTAATATTCCAATATCAATCATTCTTTGCTTTCTCTGGGGAGTGCTGTGTCCACTCACATGCCTACTTCCACTTCCATGAGATCCAATTTTCACCTTGAAATCAATAATATGCATCTAAACAATCTCTGACATGTCCATAAACAATTTCAGAACACTTATTTCTATCCATTTATCTACATGCCAAACAAAAAGTATGCACTGGTCTCAATTAATAATTAAGTAAACAACACATGATAAACACTAATTGCAGGTGCTACATTTCCTGGCCACTCATTATTAGAGACGAGTGCCTTTTATTTCAAACACATGTCAAAGAAATCTTGCAATATCAGTGACAACCATCACATAGAGACCTTAAAATCAGCGACAGGTATCAAAACAACCACATGCTGGCTACTTAGAGTTGACAATCTCTGTACACATTGTATACATAACCTGTGCATGGCTAGGTTAGGACTTGGGAATTGGTGAATCTCATTGTTTTTAAAAAAATATAATTGATCTGTTAAAATTTCAGTATTTATTTCCTATTTGTCAAAACTTGCTCTAAATAATAAATATTGAAAATATCATGTAATGAGAAATGCCAGGCCGACCTTAACAATGACATGAGGAAAATAAGAGACTCACATTATGTTGTGTATAAAAAAGGGACTGATAGATGAAAGAAACTACAGCAGTTAACTGGAGAATGCAATACTGTACTTATAAACATAAAATACAGGTTCTGATATATTTAGTGTGGCAAGACTGCAGAGATCAAACATGCATAACAAAATGCATTATTACCTGAACATGCTCACTCCCCCAAGTACTTTGCAAACTTGAGTTTACCTTGGACACCGGGCAAGTAAATTTTTAAAGCCCCGATTACAATTATATTATGACAGATGATGATTCTTTGCTTTCTTTATGACAATAATAATATCAATAAAAAAGCTATCATCATTATGTACGCTTTTCCATGAAAGTTTGCTTTTATAATGCTGTTCATATTATCAGTTTGATGTGAAGCTTCCATTAAGAAACCATACATACAGCTGAATTATTTTTTTTCTTGTTTTTATCACTTACTGTTTCAATTCTGACATCATCAACATGTAATTCTCAAACTGGAATATCAGAAAGTCTGCCTTTACTCTGTGTGTGTGTGTGTGTGTAGAAAATTCAGATCCATGTGCACTAATGCCATCAGTACAAAGCGGGAGGGGGTTCTAATCATACTAAATTAGCAATTCCCAAAAATTATGATACATTAAAGATTCAACAACTGACATTGTTGAATCAACGTAATTAAAGCTGTTGAAACAAAGCTACAAAAAAGGTATTGAAAGAAATATTGATGAGTATGAATAAGGGATGGGGAAATAATAATAATACAGCCAGACGATTAAATTTTTATAAAGCAAAAAGTCAATGAAGGTGTGAGGTGATTTAACTACCCAAAAGTCTCTGTCTGATACAAAATTTGCATGTGAATTTATATTTATAAGTATGACGGCATTTAAGATTGGTGATGAACATTATACCAAAAGAAATTTATTATTAGATAAGTTTGGTTTTAACACTGAGCAAATACATAATGCTTTCTTAAATATTTTATCATTGAAGATATTGTGAAGCAGACTCCCTCCTCTTATGTCCCACACCATCGTTTTCCAAACAGTTACGGAAAATATGTATAAAGTGAGCTTTCTATTCTTGCCCAATTTTACTGAAAATAAACATGGTTTAATGATCAGACATTTTGTACTTGATATTATAGCTTTGAATTTTTTACATGCTACTGCCAAGATTAAAAGTAGGAACCCTTTAAGTATGATATGAAATAGTTTACAAGGCTTATATTCTGTCCATTTTTTGCATTTCTTTGTTTGAATCTGGCTTTCTCCAAACCACTGTGACATCAACAGGTTTCTGGTCTTTGTTCTCAGTATAAATATGTTGAGAATTAAGTGTCCTTTCGAGTTTTGTTCAACAAACATTACATGACTTTCATTTAATATTTTTTAATTTTTTTTTGTACAATAACATTGTTAATGGGTTTATTGTTGATATTATATGATTACTGAACCTCTACTGTCATGGTCTTGTAGGTTGTGAGATTTGTCTAATCATGCGACTAGCAATGCAAATGACTATTACCAGTTCAAATTTCATTAACACTGTAGTTTCATTTCATCTGTCATCAGGTTAAAGACAACACAATTTTGGGGAAAATAAATTATCTTCCTATTGATTTCATGCAGGTATGAGCCAAAGTCAGGTAATATAAGTTTGCTAGGCATGCTATTAAAAGGCTACCCCTTGGCTGAAAATCCCAACTTTTCCAATGGCAGCTGGCTCTGACCCCTCACCCCAAAATAAATGTCAAAATATCTAATAAAACTGGGTGGGAAAGGTCGGAGAAAACTGACTAAGTTCAAATGTACAAGGCCATGTTAGCAATGGTGAGAAAGTTATAAAATTACCAAGGTTTATGATTTAACAGTCCTCTGAAAGCCAGCCCAAAATTATATATATATATATATATATATATATATATATATATATATATATATATATACACACACACATATATATAACAACTAAGGATGTATGTGTCAACATTATTCAGGGACAGCTACCTACATCACAACCCAGACAGCACATGCACACAACTTTTGACACAAGATTTTACAATTTTGTAAGAAATTGTTAGCAAGTGGGAATAACACAGTATGTCCAAAATGCCAAGCAAGTGTGCACAACACTGTGTCCAAAGCACCAAGCAGGTGTGAGTAACACCAAGCACCAAGCAAGTGTAAGTAACACCAAGCACCAAAGCAAATGTGACTAACACCAAGCACCAAGCAAGTAACAAGCACCAAGCAAAGGTGAGTAACACCAAGCACCTAGCACACAACAGGCAATTTGTGAGAATTTGAAGCATTACTGTTACTGACATTCTTCTTTTATTTGCTGAAATACTGAGTAGCTGCAAGGTTACAAATGGTCAATGAAAATCTAAATTAACACATTAAATATCCCCCAATTTCCAGGTATGTGTTAGGTTTCCTAGGCAGTCTCAACCAAGACATGCCAACGACTACTTAAATATTTAGTATTATATTTCAAAACCCTATCTTTATTTCTCCATAAAATCCCTTCTGTATTCAGGACCCCCACCTCCTTGCAAAATGGATGAATTTCACCCAAAAATGTTCAGTTCTAGACTAGACTCTTAATGGTCATCTTCATTAAATCAACGAGAAGATCTAGGCCTGTACAATAAACCCACTGCTGAAAACTTTCGACTGTTGCTGCTGCCACAGCCCAAGGGTCACTGAAATGTCTCAAATATAAGATGCTGACCATAATATGCTGGGGGGGAGGTAATATACTATTGTCTTAATACTCAGTTCCATGTAGATCTGTTTTGTCTGATTTACATGGGTAACTGGAGAAAAATTTTCAAGAAATATCTTGTTAACTCATTAATCCCTTAAGTTTTTTGTCATTTTCACCTGAAATATGAGCAATGAAACACATTTTGGGGGCTGCTTCTGAATACATCCCCAAAAACCTGCGTCCAATTGATTTCCGCTTGTCCTGGTGCCTAGTTGTGTTAGAAACATCATTTTTCACTGGCTATTTCACTTGCACATGTGCAGAAGGGTAAAAGTTGGATTTTTTTTTTTTTTTTTCAACCCATCATTTTTACGTCCTGGCCACTTCTGACTTGAAATCCCCAATTTAAGCCTACTTTTTGCAAAACTTCGCCTGTCTGTCCGCAGTTCAGACCTACCTGCCTTAGAACTGAGGCCAAAAAGTCTAAATTCTGGTCACAAAATCTGAATCCAATGATGGCAGAATTTTTGGCGTAAAATATCAGGTGTAAAAGGATATGTTTTTCCCTCTCTATTTTGTATGCAAGTAGAAAGTTCAGATTATTTTATATCAATGTAAAGCTACATCCATCTACTTTTCTGTAATAACACCCACTGTGGTATATCTTAAGTGACCTTGATGCTTCAGAGCTCAGAAATAGGGTACTATCTGATGCACAAACATGGCGTCTGGGGTTAGTGAGTTAAGATGGTAGCCAATACCAACACTGCTGCACAGCTTGGAGTCTAACTGCTTGTCATACTATACTATACTTTGACACCCTTCACCTAACTCAAGCAAATCCCAGCACAATCAAGTGGTTGATAAGTAATGATGCCCAAGGAATGTCAATGTAGGTTGAAACAGAGATAACGAATCTAACACATTCATTTCATGAAAGAAAATTATGATTAGACAATCTTTTCATGAAAGAAAATTAACCCTAATTTAACTGACTTCACCATTCCTCATCCACCTATATTCATCAACGAAATGAAATGGATGTTAACAGATTTTGATAATGCAACCACTTCAACGTGTTCAGAATTATTTTAGTTTGGAAATTGGCATCAGAGTAGATATACAGTAGTATAGTCACTTGCAGCTTGAGTATGATTCTTTAAAGATATAAAGAAAATCATAATGCTGATAAAAGTAATTATCTTTGCTTCATTAAACTTAACCATCCTTTAACCAACTCTGGCATTCCTTCAACCAAATGAAATGTATGTCAAATGAACTTGAAAACACATTCATTTGCTCATATCCGAATTTATTTTGTCAGGAATAACAGACATCAAAGTAGAGTCTGACTAAAGCAATTAGACCTTAATCTGTGTAAAAGTGTCAATATGGGTTGCCAACTGTGTGAGATATTCCTCAAAATTTGGCCTCTAGTTACACTGTTAGTTGACCGGAGAACACGCTACACAACGCCGTTTATTTGGCTCAAACAACATAATTAGTGTGAACGTTTTGTGTATACTGATAGTACAACTAAAGTGACCAAATTCTAAGCTGCCAACTATGTCAGCTATTCTTGAAATATGATCTCCATTTCCCCTGCGAAGTACATGACAGTGAGTGTTAAGTCAGCAAAACATATACCGTCTACCAGTGTTACATCCTCACCACAGATTCCACAACTTCATCGTATGATGGTGGCAAGGATGGCCCATATACCGGACCCTGAGTGTTTTTTGGGTGGATATCTTTCATTTCTATATCTATATCATCCAAAGTATCGAAAGAAGTTACAGGATGGTCGTTTGTAAGGATAGCAACAGCATCATTGACGTCATTTTTTGCTGCTCGAAGCGCCTTTCTCACATCGAGTTCACTCGGAAAACCCATGCTTAATAAGTATTGCACATGGTCTTCATCAATCTCCATGTTGCAAATCAATATATGGTTCTTGAAATTTACTCCAGGCTATGCCATATTGAAACTATATTTTAAAAAGTCAGGAAATTGCAAATATTGTCCTGTTTGTCAATATAAGTAGTGAAAGTTGAGCATGGTCCGCCATTTTGACCTATTGAAACAGAAGAGTTTCCAAGGACAGATAACTCAGTATTAACTTTTACATACAATGTCATATATAGTAAAATTCAAAATCAAACGAATCTCATAATAATAAATAAAAAGCTGTGGTTATGCTTTTGACGTACGTGCAGAAAATATTTCTTCGGGGGAGGGGGGCCACCAAACAGAAGCCCCCCCTTACTTAGCCAAAAAAAAGAAAAGTATATTATGTGTATATGTATCCCCCTACGGTATGTTGCGTTGTTTACTTTATAAACAAAATTTTTTTTCCCAAGTGTATCTAAAGGGTTGTTCATCCGATCAAATTTTAATCTCCTGATCGGAATCCCTCTCCTTTAAAATTCCAGTGACCTTTGCTAAGGGTCCCTATGTCCTGTGTTTGCTATATGTATGTTTGCTATATTGTATGCTTGCTATAGATTAGTATGTAAGGACAGCATTAAATCAAATTTTCCCCCGGTTCTCCTTAGTTGTAAAATATATATTTCTTATTTTAAAAAAATTAAAAAAATAAATTTAAAAAAAATTATAAAGAAAGATAAAAAGTTTATTTTTAGGAAATGTCATTTTCTCATATAAAGGAGATTAACTTTCTTAGAGCTGCCAATTTTTCATTTCCTTTTTGACTTTAATAAGTTCTCAATTTTAGAATACCTTTTTGAATGAGAAACGGTTGTTATTACAAAATTATAAATAAAGCCTAGTGTTTTTCTGTGTGTTGTGATGTGAAACGTTTCTCATTTTTTACTCTGGTCAATTCGGGAGTGCTGAGGTCATGCCCTATCCAAGGAGCCGCATTTCTTTTATTATTCACCGAGCATCTCTTAGTTTGTGGGCATAGTCTCATCTCCCGTCTTGATCAGAAAATATTCGAGGTTAACATTTGATCACACACACAATGAAAAGATTTATGGACTGTAACTTGTAGCCAGGTTAATTCTCAGGATTCGAATTTTATACTAGGATTCTTTGTCTGAGTAAAATTTACAACAGACTGTGCCAGCATTGAAGTTGCCTCGAAGTCTTACGTGTGAGCTACGATTCTCATATCACTAGTTATATTAGTAGAGTAAGGTAAGGTTCCTAATCCCAGAGACCCCCTACCCCCCAAAACTTTATACGTTAAAATTTTTGTCAGCATCCTTTTTTAGCTTAAAATGATGACTTTCTTATTTCTGACAAAATATGTTTTGTCCAGGGTAGGAGGTCTCTGGGCTGGGAACAACTTACCTTACTCTACTACTATTACAGCCCCTATACTTATTAGCCAAAAAAATAGTGTCTTTAACCTGTAGAAATTTCATATTAAACAATGAAATATTATATATAATGTCCTTCTGTCAATCAAAGAGACATGTTGGATTTGATCTGACAAACAAATTTTGTAAGAGATTTAATTCGATTAGGGCAGCCTCAAGCTATACTGGTATAAAACCTAAAATAATAGGCGATTGTATTAAAAAAGTTGGTTACCATATATCACCAAAATATGGGTCAGTATGGTTATTCGCGATTGAAAATGACGAACGAATAAGAGGTTGGGCAGATGATGTGATGACATTTATTGACAATATGGTTGATATTTTATTTGATAACGATATTTCTAAAGCTGTACAAAATTAAACATCTACTACTGTTGTAACCCATATTTTATGATAATCTTTTTCATATCTGCTGACTCTCATTGGCAAAATATCTGTTAACATACTGTCAATAATACGGAACTCGCGTATTAAATCGTCCATATCATATTTTATCCCACGCAAATAAGATCGTATCTGATCACGTAATTTTTTATAGGTCATACTTGCTATTTTACAAGCATTTTTTTTAGTTGCAAGTCGAGGTTCATTTTTTTTACACGCTGTTGCAAGAGAAACACCGACACCAGATATTATTAACAAAAACGGATTTAATGATGCTCCACTTGAAATTATACCAGAGCTAGTCATTAGCAGTGCTAAATATGATATCACTCGAAGTATTCTGTTATAGTATTTGTAACATTTTTTCACGCACCAAAGTTTTTTATGATAATATCTGTAATATTCTATTAGAGTGTCCACATCTTGTTTTGGAATTTTATCTGAAATATGATTAAAATCAATGATATGTTTTTCATTATACATTTTTTTTTTTTTACACAAAAACAAAAGTTCTGGCACCAGCAATTGAATCAAGAAACTCACGAAATTTATTATTATTAGGATCAGCTTTAAAAATTCTGTATTTGTCATAAACATCTGACGAAATATCCTTATATCGTTCATCTGTTAGTACATATTGTTTCTTTAACCAAGCGTATGAATCAAAACTATTTCCTACTTCACTCTCGTACAAATCTATTTTATTCACCAAATTACTGTAATCGATTTCTGTTTCATCAATATACCCTAATACTAAGCTCAACTGATCTAACGTGAAATTTTTTAGAACAAGATGTTGCCTGATCATTGTATATGCGACTACGAAATTTGCTAACATTAATTTTTTAAGCTTATCTAGTACAATTGTAAGAAGACCAACAGCAGAAGCTACTTTTAACATTAATATTTCATATAGTTTTGTGAGTATTGTTTTAATTTCGTTGTAATAATTTCGTAGTGACAATTTTCTAGAGTACTGTAATGATGGGGAATGGAATATCGTCTTCTTCACTTATATCATAATAAGAATCAGACTTTACTTCCAACTTTGTTTGATCGACTAATTCAAAAAACTTTTCTCGCTCATCATCACTAAAATTACTAATTTCATCGTCTAAAGTTTTGATTATCTTTAGAGACTTGTTAGCAATAATCGGATCAAATTCTGGGTCTTTTTTACGTATCATTGGCAAAATTGCGTTTGCGTACACTTTAATAATTAACTCTGCGTCTGACGTCATAGTAACGATTTTAACCAAGGTTTCTTTGTCATTGTAGTACATACCGAGATGTTTAAAAATATGTCGTTTTGAAAAACTATCATATACATTTTTGTTTCTTTTTATTTTTATTTTCTTAGTTTCCTCTAGTTTGTCAAGACGAGTATGATTTTCGTTTATTCGTCTCTCTTCCAATGTTCTTCCACTATAAACTTGTGCTTTTATTAAGTCTGATTTTATTATCAAATCTATGTTATACCAATCAAGCTCGAGTAATATTTTTTAAAATATAATTTCAACTTGTTTTTGTTCTTCTAGACAATCATTAGGATGACAGTATCTGCTTATAATGTCAAAGTTTTCTATTGCTTTTTTCAGCTGTGGTCCTCGCATATGCATAACGTGAATAAAATTAGCAGAATTTTCTGGCAATGTTGAATTGTCTAATGATTCGATGCCAAGTTTTTTTCAAATTTTGTAAATCTTTTGCTAGGTTATTAACAGCTCCAACATCTATTTTAGGGTTAAAAATATGATCATAAAATTCTTTCGCAACGGTTATAATTGATGGTTCTGACAATATTTTATAGCATTAGATTAAATTTGATCATCGAGTGTGTATATTTGAAATGCTGTCAGTCCTGGAAACGGACGTTCAGCAGCAATAACATAAACTCGAAAATACAAAAACTTGTTAACAGCGTTTTCAGTCGGAATCGTAAAATGTTGTGTTGTTGAAATGTAAGTGTCTGTTGTACTATACAATGTTGCCCAATTAATATCATCATTTGATCCTTCCAATCGCCAATTATAAATTTGACCAACGCCAGGATTTAATCGGCCTCGCAAATGAAATTGCCAAATAGCAACTGCAGTAGGACATTTGATTTTGATCCAAAAATTTTCAATTTCTCCGTTGGTCGTCCATTCATGTCTATCAGAGAAAGCGTAATGAGGATAATTTTCAGGATAATATGCTGATGCGCTTACCTCAAGCCCAACTCGATTTTCAGTTGCCTTAAACAATATTGGAATATACCCAACATTATTTTTGGTTCGTTTTACACTACTAAACAGACTGTCAACATACACTTTATTTGTCAGATCGTTAGGGTTCACTGGAGCGTAAGTCGTCATTATCTTGTTGGCTTTCATGTTTATATTCCCTGACATCGGTCCACCGGATTTCTTAAAATATGGGTTAAGTTCTTCTTTTAACTGAGCATAACTAATAGCATCAGTGTTATCAGATGGTGAGGTTACTGGTAATCCAGTTATTTTTTTAATTTAACATGGACAGGTCACCTGTCATTGTATCACCGGCTTTGTTAAGCTTATTATCGTAAACAGATTTTAGTTGTGCATAACTTACAGCTTGTGTTTGATTTAAGTTTTCTGGCGGATATACAATCTCTAAATTTATAAAAAAAAATTCCTGACATGTTGATATTACCTGTAACTGTCCCACCTATTTTATCAAGTTTGTTATCATTAACATACTTCAACTGCAAATAACCTACCGCTTGAGTTTGATTTAAGTTTGCTGGTGGGTACCCGGTCCCTAAATTTATAATTTTTTCCCTGACATATCTAAGTTACCGCTTAAAGTTCCACCAGATTTATCTAGTTTATTATTGTCGACTAATTTAAGTTGTGCATAACTAACAGCTTGTGTATTAACGACATTTATTGGCGGATAATCTGTTTCTAACTCTAGTACTCGTTGATTTGAAATAAACAAGTTTCCCGTCATTGTGTTGCCGGATTTTTTCAGGTAACCTGATAAATCAACCTTACCATCTGTTATTGTTGTACTTACAGCCGATGAATCTCCTACTAATGTTCCAAATTTTGTATAAAAGCTCATTATTTATTTATCGTCTGACAATTTTTTTAATATAACATAAAATTGTATAACAATAATGGCAAAATCGTCGATATTAAACTTTGATACAGAGCGGTTGGTGAAACATAAACATAACAATGAACTTCCAGATTGTCATTATCTTATTGTTGGAAGAACTGGATCGGGAAAAACAAACTTGCTTATGAATTTACTTCTAGGAGATAATTTTAACTACGATCGCGTTTATATTTACACAATTAATCCACAACAGGATAAGTACGAACTAGTTAACAATTATATTGACAAACTTCGTGATGTTCTTGAGGCTGGTGAAGATTTTTTTATTATCAAACAACCAGAAGAACTTGTTCCAGTTAATCAACTTGATTTGTCCGAATACAAGATAGTTGTTTTTGATGATATTCCGCTAACCAACGAGGAAATGAATAAAATAAGATCATATTTTCATTATCACGTAATAAAAAATGTAATTCTGTTTATCTCGCCTAAGGTTTAAATAATATTGACAGATTTATTAGGCGAAATACTGGTTGTTTTATATTATTTCCAGGACTTGACAATGTCGGCGTTAGAAATATCGCGAACGAGCAATATGGTGATGTAACAAAAGAAAAAAATATTGAATTATATCATAAAGCGACAGCAAATAAATATGACTTTTTTTTGTTTGACAAATTAACCAATGACACGAGTAAAATGTTTCGCTCTTGTATTGAAAAATACCTGCAGTAATTTTTATAGAAAATAGTATATAATTAATGGAAAGACAAGCAAAGGACAGAAAACATATAGAAAATCTAAAAAAAACTTGTTAAATCTAAAGCTGAACTTACGCAGATGATCCAACAAGCACGACGTGGTCAAGTGGCTGCAGCAGAAACAACAGCCGCCGCTCTCAAACCAGTTACTGAAGCTTTACTTGGAAAACAACCTGAAACTAAACCATTATCAGAAGAAGAAGTTAAAAAATTACAAGAAAAAGGTTTACTTGCACTAGTTAAAGAACAACAAGAAGCGGCTGCTGAAAAAAATATTGAAAGATCTGAAGAAGAAAAAAGATTAGCTGAGGCACTTGTAGCAAATATAGCTGATCCTGCCGCAAGACAAGCTGAACTAGATCGGCTAATTAATAATCCACTAGCGCTTCAACGAAGATTAACAGGTTTGACCACTTGGGAGATTAAAAATATTTTAACAAATTTATCAGAAAAATTAGAAGATATTGAAAAGGAGCAAGAAAGAGTAGGAGAGTTGACGGTAAAGTTTATGGGAGTTGAAGATAAAAGACGATGGTATATAAAACAAGCAAATAATGAGATAACAAAGAATGAATACGATGAATTTTTAACGAAAAATGAAATAAAAGATCTTGATAATATAAGTAAATGGAGTGATGAAGAATTTAACAAATTTATTACTAATTTAAATGTAATAATGAACGACGGGGTTACTGCTAAAAATGAGTTAAACACAGCCATAGAAGAGACAAATATGCTTCCACTTTATGATAGAATGAGATATGGTGTTATGGCTTTACTCTTTGGAAAAACAGCACTTGATAATAAAACAAAAACTTTTGGTACGGGCTGGAATTGTAGAAGGAAATTTTTTAAATTTGATGAAACTCGTGTAAAACAATATAGAGAAGAAAAAAGTGGAAAAGGAGTTAGAATATTTTCATCAGTTACTGAAATGATTGGCAGATTAATGCTATTGATATCATCAAAAGAAGCTGGAAATGTTGGTGCTGAAATTGATAATGAAATTATTGACATACTTGATAATTTGAGATCGGAAAATTTATTAACATCTGACGAATACGAAACTTTACATCGCGATTTAATTTTATAAAAATATAATAATAAATGTCAGTAACATTATTACTAGACTCTAGCCAATCTGATAAAGATAGCGCAAATTTTTCAGTAAAGTATATTCCGCCAATAGAACTAGATCGTGAAAAATAATATGAAATTGGACTAATTTCCTGCACTTGTTGGAATTCTATGGCTAATGTAAAAACTGGAGTAAATGATGAATTTGAATTTACTACTCCTAGTATAGATCGTCCATTTATGACATGGAAAACATTTAACATTCTACAAGGAGCTTATGATGTCACTGATCTAAATAAAATAATGAAAGAACTTATCAAAAAAATGGAGGTAAAGCTGATAATTTTGAGCTTACACCAAATTATAATACGTTACGCGCTAGAATGATATTAAAAGATATATTTGTTTATCTAGACAGACCAAAAAGTATCGCACCACTGATAGGATTTGATTCTTTGATATATTCTGTTGTTGCTGAAAATGTTGTTACATATGACGGTAAATTTCCAGTGAATATAACTTATGTAAACACAATATTGGTAAATTGTTCTATCGCATCTGGATCTTATTCAGCTAAAGGTAGTAAAGGACAAACGATATCCAGTTTTTCACCAGACGTTCCGCCAGGATCTCTGATGCAAATTAGTCCACGTCCAGTTATTTACTATCCGTTAAACGTTGAAAATCAAGTAACAGAAGTAAATATGCAATTGACAGATCAGTCTGGAAGAAAACTGGATTTTAACAATGAAATTGTTACTTATTATTTACACTTACGTGAACAATAGTAACATATTTTCTAAAAGATTTGGTAATAAAATTATACAATCTCAGATATAATGAAACAGAAAAAAGTTTATCGAAGAAAAATAGTAGGAGGATTTTTGGGAAATATATTTGCTAAAATTATAGAAAATGCTCCAGGAATAGCTCATAAAGTTTCACCAATTGCACTTGACGCATCAAAAGCTTTTGCAACTGGAGCTGCATCTGCTGCTGGAACTGCTGGGGGACAAAAAATAGCTGATTAAAAAAAAGACCGACAATCAAACAAGCTATTTCAGAAATCGCACCAACTAAAGAAACTCAACGCGCAATGATAACAACAACAAAAAAACTTTTATCACCGAAAGGAGAACAAATTATACAAAAATTAATATCTAAGGTAACAACGCCAATCACTACATGATCAGCAATGATTTTGTATAACCTAATAAATAAGAAAAATGTCTGTTAAAAATTATCTTCGATTTAGCAGAAATTTATGACGAAGACGACACTGTAACAGAATTTGAATGTATTGAATATCTCGATGAATATTCTAACGAACCTAATAATGCTGGCCCCAGAACATTTAATACTCGAGACGATGACGTATTTCTACTGCCTCATAAAGCAATGTTAGAAGTTCGTGGTCAGATTATGACAGTAGCTGTTCCATCTGCCGCAATTGATGCTGGAACAGAAGTAGCTCTTATAAATGATGGTTGGTGTTTATTCAAAAGTGCCAGATATCAGCTGGCCAATCAAACTGTCGAAGATATTTCAAGTCACTTACAAGTTGCAAGTACAATCTTAAATGCTATTTCGTTTTCCGGTGATTACTCCAAATCAACTGCAACTAATATGATGTGGTTTAAAGATACTGGAGCTGGGGCAGCTGCACCTGGTGAGTTCTTTCTGAGGAGAACTTTTGCTCATGGAGCTAATGCTGCTGCAGATGCTGAAACTGTAAGAGGTTTTCTTATTGCTAATGCTGTCAATTTTGGTATAGCCGCACCAGCTGCAGATGGTAATGCAGATGCTACAAGAGCCGCACTTGCTTGTAATAATCTTGGTATAGCCGCACCAGATCCAGCTGCGGACGGCGTTGCAATGGTAAATTTTGTTAATAATTTAGTTACTATAAGAAATAAACGTTATAATGAGGGTTATGTTAAGAGAAAGGCACTTGCAGCAGTATCACGTCAAATTACAATGATGCTGCCACTAAGTACAATATTTGGCTTTTGTCGCGATTACAATAAAGTATTTCGTGGAGTTAAACATACGCTTATTTTAGATCGATCAGGACAAAACGACTGCCTGTTTAGGTCAGGTGGGAATGATGTACAATCTATCATAAACAAACTTTCGCTGTGGATGCCACGAATAACACCGACAGTTTCGAAATCGCCCGAATTAGATGATATTCTTAAAAACTGCACAAAGAAGATTCATTTTCAGCAACATAAAATATATCAAACAGCAGTTCCAATTACCACCGACTACACATGGCGAGTCACAACAACGTCGACTGAACAAAAGCCACGGCAATTATTTGTTGTATTTCAACAGCACGCGAGACGTAATAACCAACAACAAAATAATGCGATATTTGATAATGCTGATGTTAGACGAATATATGCTAGAATAAATTCAAAGCAATACCCGGAGCGAGCGATAGAACGTAATTTTGCAGATAACGCTAATAAAAATATTACTCGACCTTACATGTATCTTATGGACGCATTGTAAAAATATCAGGACGTTGGAGACGGATCTCATATATCAGTAGAGGAATTTCGCACACTTTATCCTATATTTTATTTTGATGTTAGTAAACAAAATGAAAGAGATGTAATTTCAACTGCTGATATTGAAATTACTTGGACACTAGGAGCAGTTCCAGCAGCGCAGTTGTACGTGTACGCGTTAGTGATCAGCGACAGAACTATTACGATTGATTTTGTTGGAGGTAAAATGTCGGTTCAAGTTTAATCTGTAACTTTAATAATAAGATGACAAAATATATTGTAAAAGAAATATATTTGACAGATGGTCAAGTTAAAAAATTAGCAGCTGCTGTTGCAAAGGAAAGACAAGTATCATTACAGGTCAACCCTAACACCAAAGGTGTTGCCGCAGGTGTTTTAGGTACTTTAACAAAATTAATGTTAACCAAAAAACAAGTAAATAAATACGATCGCAAAAAACCTTTTGTTTGAAATTTAAGTGCTGCACAAATAACTGCAATGTCCCACCGCATTGCGGTGGAAGGTGGTTTCTTCGGTCCGGCACTATCTGTAATGGCCAGAACATTAATACCTAAAATTTTGCCAGTGTTAGGTACATTAGGATTAGCAGCAGCCTCTGGAGCAGTATCTGGCGCAACGAAAAAGGCAGTTGAAGGTCATGGAATAAAGAAATTTTTTGTCTAAAGATAAATATAAAACGCCAAAACGAAAAACAGCAAAAAGAAGGACAACGACGAAAAAAAAAGACAACGACGAAAAAAAAAGACACGACCGAGGAGAAAAGGTGGATTTATTCCAATAGCTCCATTACTAGCAGGATTGGCGGGAAGTCTATTGCCAAATCTGTTAGGAGTAGGACGAGGACTAATGTTGCCAGGAACAAAGAGATGAAGTCGGCCGCGTTAAGTAATTTTGATATACTTGATAAATTTAAAAAAGTAAAAAATTTCAGTGGAGTTTATTCTAAAGATGAACTTATGACGCTAGCGTTTCCAGGTTCGTGTGTTATAAATATACAAGATTTCAATGACGGATCTGGTACACATTGGGTAGCTGTTTTTGATAACAATTGTTTTGACTCGTTCGGAATTCCACCAGGTGATGCAATAAAAAAATATATGAGTAAAAAAAAAATAATAAATTATTCGTCTAATCAAATTCAACCAGTTGGAACTTCTGCTTGCAATTTGACAAACAACCTTCTCACGCTAATGATGAGATTGCAATTAATTTTATCTAAACTCACTGATATACAATGTCAACATATTGTCTTAAGTGTAAAACTAAAACAGAAAATAAAGATGAAAAAACAGAAAAAACAAAAAATAATAGAATAATGCTGAAAAGTATTTGTGCAATTTGTGGAAAAAGAAAAAGTATGTTTTTACCAAAAACAAAGTTGTCCGGAGCGGGTTATCCAGAAATTATTTTAGTAGATGATTAATAAATAATGGCATGCGAGTGCGATTGTGATAGAGATTTATGTTTGGAACAAAATAAAATTGTTACATATTGTCAGAAATGCAACAACAGAGAAATAATTAGAACAGGTATAGATATACATAAATTAATTGGCAAATTGCCGAAACCAAAAGGCGGTTGGACATTGCCAGGACATAAATATATTGGACCTTATAATCCTCTTGAAAAACAACTTGATGAAAACGATAATCCGCTGCCAGGATAAGAGCCTTACAATCAAGTTGACGCAATAGCAATGCGCCATGATATCTGCTACAGAGATATTGAACGTCCAGACAACAAACAAACTAAACACAGCTGCGATAAAGTAATGTTAGACGAACTTCGTGATATGAAACCTGTAAATATGCGAGAACGTGTTGACCGAAGGCTGGTTCAGGGTTTTATTGAAGAAAATATAAATTAGGTCTCGGAAAAAAAGAATTATATGATGATCTTGCCTTTGAAACGCTAGCGTCTCAGCTACATAAACCTAAAAAATAAGTTTGCGCCACGTAAAATTGTCGCAAATGCCGTTGATGATATCTGGGTGATAGATTCAGTTGATGTCTCAAATCTAGCTCAATTTAACGTTGGCGCCGATGGCGCTCCAAAGAGATATCTTTTTAATGTTGTAGATGTTTTTAGCAAATACGCGTTTAGTATACCCGTTTCGGATAAAACAGGGACATCGATGACTGATGCGCTAAAACAAATAATAACAAGTACAGAAAGAAAACCAAATAGAATCTGGACTGATCATGGAGCAGAATTTTTTTAATAAAAAAATTTGAACAGTTTTTACAGCAAAATAACATTAAAAAATATGTTACAGAAAATGAGGGAAAAAGCGTCATCGTTGAAAGATTTAATCGCACGCTCAACGAAAAAATTCACAAGTATCTGACAGTTAAAAATACGAGTAAATATATTGACAACTTAAAAAAAAATTGTTGACGAGTATAATAACACGAAACACAGATCCATTTCGCTAGGCAAAAGGACAATGTCGCCAAACAACCCGATTGCAAATCCAATATTAGCAAACGAAAATATGTACCGCAGACTTAAATTTAAAGTTGCTGATAAAGTTAGAATTTCTTTGACGAAAAAAACATTTGAAAAGGATATACTCATAACTGGAGCGAAGAAGTATTTGTTGTTGATAAAGTGCTTTTAACAATACCAGTTACATACTCGCTGAAAGATTTTTTAGGTGAGACTATAACTGGCAGTTTTTACGAGCAAGAACTTCAGAAAACAGAACAAGATATATTTGTTATTGAAAAAGTTATTAAAAAGCGCGGAAACAAAAGTTTAGTCAAATGGCGTGGATATAGCGATAAATTTAATAGCTGGGTACCAACTAAGTCGATCAAATAATATTATTATAAATTTCTTCGTATTTTATTAGCACGGATTTACATTTTACTGGTTTACATAAAGAAATTAAATGTAATTTTCTTGCATCGTCGATTGGCATTAAATTAAATATTTTAACAAAAATAAAATCGTATTTTATATCTCTTTGTTGTCCAGTTATTTTTACGTTTAAAAAGGGTTTTATAAGTTGCCAAAATATTTGATGCTCTGTGATAGTAAAATTAACTTTTATTACTTTTTTAGCAATATGGTACTTAACATCATATCGTCCAGTTGTTGGTCTGCTTAATTTGTTTTTGCTAACAACAACATCATCTTCGTCATCGACATAGTTATGCAAAATATCTTTTTCAGTATAACCAGCAAATCTATCGTTAGTAATATTTTCTAATGCAAAATTTGAAACTGAAACAAAATCTCCCGAATATAGTTCAGCCAGTCTCTCAATTAAGTTCATTATTATAATAATCTTTTATCTAATTAATAAATAATAAGATGTTCGGAGAAACAAAATATCATCAAAGAGTTAATATATTAAATCACAAAGAATTAGCTGAGGCAATTCGAAATTGTTTGTTGGGACATAGTTTTTATTTTGTTGATGTTATGATAACATTAGGTGATTCTGACAAATTTTTATTAACAGTAGCAGAAAAAATAAAACTTGATACAAATAAAATGATGACATTGCGATTTAATCGCGATGATATTATGGAATTTAGTCATAATTGTCTTACTCGAAATGATCTAGAAAATATCATTAGTTATCTTATTTAAAACTAAATCTGTCAAATGTCAGCTTTGACGTTGTTGATTTAGGTACATTATCAGCTACAAATTTTACTGCACTTGAATGAATTTTATGATATTTTGCCGCAGATGTCACTGATTTAAATTTCATTTCTTCTCCAGTTTCTAGATTTATTGAAATAAATGATCTTATTAGATTTTTAAAATTAGAACCATCAGAACCAGCTCCACGTCTTGTGTTTTCTTTTGGTGTAACTAAATCTAAATTTTCCAAACGATTATCTGTTTTAATACCATTTTTATGATCAACAACTAAACTATTAGGTATTAGTCCGTTAAAAGTTTCAAACACAAAACGATGTGCTCTATAAACAACAAAATCAGTTTTAGTTCCACGTACATTAACATCAAGATATCCATTTCTT
>JAECUM010055263.1:0-18032 GCA_016617855.1 Megalonaias nervosa
GTGATGGTAAAATATCCGATGAGGAGTTCGTAACGATAATGAAAACCTACGATGAAGCATTCATAATCGCTAGTGATAATAACGGGAAGATGGAGAATTAAATAATAACGATAATAATAATGTCAGAGTCGCGCGAATTACTTCAGCAGATCGTAGCTAATACAACGCAGTCAAAAACTACTATGATATCATTAAGTTCAACCAGTCCTGAATTTAGCGTTAATTTTCCAACCGCAATTCCAGCAAAGGAAATAGCATTAGCGCAATTACGTGTTTATCATAGCTGGCCAAATATTAGATCAAAACCGTTTGGTGGACAACAACCAAATAATTCACTGGTATTTGCGAATAAAATAAACCAGATGGAACACCTGATTGGCAAGTTGTTGGAATTTCAACGGGCAGTTATCAAATAGAACAGATTAATGATGAATTCCAACGCAGAATTAAATCTATCACAGGGAAAGAATCTAAAATAGCGATCACTGTTCACGAACCAACATTATCAGCGGTGATTGAAATAAATTCTCCTGATTACCTCGTAGATATTTATCAAAGTTCGATTAGATCAGTGTTAGGATGGCCTGAAGTCGCACCTGTTTATAATGGAGTTTCAGAACCAAAAATAGAAGAATTTAAAACAAACGAAAAAAGATTCATTAAAGATCCAGAATATCGAGGAAAACAACCATGGAGTAATAATACAAGATTTGGATTTCCAAACGACGATAGATATTACTTTACCGATTTTGATGGTAAAAGAATCCCCAAGTTGAATAAAGCATTATTTATTCTCAACACAGACACCAAGACGAAGATTAGTTTCTATACTGTTGATGTAGGATTTATTAAACATTTTTTAGATACTCTTAAACCCGAATACGATAAAACGTTTAATGATTTAAGAAATTTACTTATTTCATTATCACAACATTCTAATGAAAGTGTAAAGCAGCAAATAATCGAGTCAATAAAACACTTAAATGGTATCTTATTCGATTTATACATCGTTAATCGAAGTATTATAAACACTGCGACTAAACTCGATGGAAATCATTACACAAATCCAGAATCTAAACAAGTATTTCTTGATCATTATAAAATAACAGAAAAAGATTTACAAACATTTGTTATACCAGATTTAAATAATGCTGAAATGAAGAAATCATTAAGTGATCTTATTGAAGAATATTATCCGGGAGTAATTGAATCGTGGAGAAAAATAGCCCCACCACCGGTTATACTAAAACACAATAATAATCCCTTTGGTGACGGACGTCATATATCGCCAGGCATTGTAAATATAACAACAACAATTGCAGTCAATCTGGTATGCGATGTTATTGAAGGTAGCTATCAGGTAGATCTTTCTAAATCTAGCCAGGCCCAGCAAGGGTACATATTATTCAGTTTTAGCCCGTTGGTTCCTCCCGGTTCGTTAATTGTATCAGAGCCAATTAACCCCGTGTACCTGCGAGTTCATAATCCGTTATTATCAAGAATACACTTTAAACTTACAGACCAAAACAATCGCATTCTGGACACGAGAAACGAAGTACTAAAAATAAACCTGTATGTGAAATCATAATGCGTTATCATAATACGTTTATATCATAACAAAAAAAAAATAAATATCCGGATGTCTATAATACTGTATTCTTTTGTTTACATAAAATCCGTGCATAATCGAAATCTATTATCTAGAAGGCTGTGGCTGCAACGGCTGTGCGTAAAGTTATTTTAAGAACATCCGCTATATGACTAAATCAATATCCGCTGTTACGGCCTACGCATAGACTCAATGTTATACAGAATTATATATATTTTTTGGAAACTAGAAATATAAAATTCTATTTTACACAGAAAAATGTGATGTTTCAGTCCCTACGGACACGATATATATCGTTTTTTCGTTAATTATTTAGTGATCTATCTGTTTCCTGTAAGCATCGCTGTTAGTGAAGCAGCAGCAATATTTTATATATTACTTAAATCAACTGTATTATTGACAATAGAACGATGGCCGAAATGGTAAGACGGTTGGACGTAGATCGAAGCTCTACAGACTCTCGCGTGTTCGAGTCTCCAAAAATGCTAAAGATATTATCTTGCATTTGGCGACTGATGCTATTTAATTGGGGGAACCCGGAGTATTTCCTCGAAATCCACAACAGACAAAATACAATCTCCTATCATACACCCTTGAGGGGTGTACCTTTTACACTCCCCGGGGTTTTGTATGGGGGGGGGAGAGTGTACAAAATCTGTTGGACGTAGACAAGATTCCCTCGTCATCACCATTGCATATATTTCATGTGTCATCATTGTATATAACCATTATCATCATTGTATATAACCACATAATCACCTTCATTATATATAACCATTATCATCATTGTATATAACCATATAATCACCTTCATTATATATAACCATTATCTTCATTGTATATAATCATAAATGTGACCTCTGAACTTGCTCGGATGTCAGAAGGCAACCGGGGAGTTCACAAAGGTCAAAATGTGCCGTCCGCAAAAATCAACATCATAACCATTGTAAATATAATTATTGTTCATCAATCAGTTTATATGTGACCTCTGGTCCTACTAAGATGTTGTTTGACACCTTAGGGGATCACATGGGGTTTGTGTTTCGTCTTTCGGAATTTCCTCTGGTCCTACTAAGATGTTGTTTGACAACTTAGGGGATCACATGGGGATTAATTCAGAATGCTCCTGAACTTGCCAACATGCTATATGACGAGCTGGGAGTTCATATGGAGTTGTGTTGTGATATATGTTTTGTAAAAAAATATTATTTTTATATTAAATAAACACTTCTTATATAATGAATTTTGAAAATATCAATGTCATTGTTTCTGCGATTAAAAAATTACAACATAACGGTATCAATATATCTGATTATCTTAATGCTGAAAAGATTTTATGTGATTTTGACTCATTACAACAACGAAAGAACGAGAACAGATTTACGCTATCCGCTGATTACAAGTTTATGAAAATTATCCAACAAGGAATGTTAAAGTCACTGGCAACTGTCACTGATGATCAGGTAAAATTGTTTGTACCTTTCTCAAACGCTATTGACAAAATCAAGCTAGAATTATCTCATGAATACGAACAGAAAAAGATCATGAATTTTCGTATAAGACAGTTAAGAGAACATTGTGAAAATACGAGTGAAAATGACAGCGATAATGATGGACCATTGACTGTAATTATGGCTAAACAAAATCCTTGGGAAAATTAACGTTTCAGTAGGTATCTCTCATAGATATGTTTCTGTGGATACCTCATATTGTATCCCAACCATGTTTCAGTAGGTATCAAGTAATCATTTGGTAACATTAAAAATACGGTAGACTAAACGTATTGAAAATTTATTTTTTGTGTAAATCTTTTGGAAAAAGTAGATCTTGTAATTCCGTCTGCCACGTATTGTACCGATCGTGGTACTATGTCAAAATATTTGGCAGCAGAATTAATTGACTTGAACACAATTTCTTCCCCAGTCTCTGTATTTACGGATTTAATAGCTCTCTTTCCGAATAATTTACACCTTCCTGTGTTTCCGGATTTACAATTTTGACTCTGTGTAGTAACTCGTAAATTGGAAATCGAAGTATCAAGCTTATCGCCATTGATGTGATCCACCACATACCCATCTTTGATCGGTCCAAAATAACACTCGTATATAAATATGTGTGATGAATAATTTTTATTTCCTTTGGTATTAAACGCAAGATAACCAGTATTGGTAACCCTACCGACTGGTTTTTTCAATCTGCAGTTTCTAATCACACCTTCTCGAGATGCTTCATAATTGGTAAAGATTGGATGTGACACAAACTCATTTTGTTCCATTTATATATAATATTTATTTGTTTAAATCACTGTTTTTTGAAAATCTAGCCAGATAATCTTCTTCGGTTTCTATAGGAGAGTCAGCGTTATATTTTTTATCGTAATATCGTTTCAACTCTCTGTACTTTTTACCACCGCATAGCGAACACAGTTGAGTTTTTCCTCGCACTCCAGCACTACACACGATACACGGTTTTGGTCCTAGACTCCCATTTCTGACGCATTGCATATGATAACTACAGTATTCATTCACGCATGATCTGTTACACGGAGACGTATAACCGATTTTTAACCAGTGGCATTGATTTGGTTGAATCATATACAAGAGATTAATGTTCAATTAAATATATATTTGCCTTAATTATAATATGAAAAAATTATCCATGATTGAACCCTACGCAACCAGATTCGATCTTGACAGACTACCTGAGTATAAACTTAGTATTTCGATGCAAGATCTAGCTTTAACGAATGCGGATATAACTAAACGTATTCGTGAGGCCAAGAAGGAATTTCGTGACGATGGTGCAGTTCATGCATGGTCAACATTCAGGATAGGACATATCGTTAATATGATCGTTAATATGATGAATGACAAACGAGGAAAAGTAATTATTAATCACCCTGATAATCAAAAATATTTTATTTTAATAAAATTTATTGTAAATACAGAAGAAGATATTTGG
The DNA here is from genome assembly GCA_016617855.1 of Megalonaias nervosa. NCBI lineage: Eukaryota > Metazoa > Mollusca > Bivalvia > Unionida > Unionidae > Megalonaias > Megalonaias nervosa. The sequence goes on from JAECUM010055263.1 coordinate 4,571, forward strand.
ATTATTCGTGATAAGCGTGATCCAGTCCGTGTGCAGTCCGGGGGTAATATTGTTTTCTTAAATAACAGATCCAAACCTGGAATACTTACTGGCATTGATAAACCGTATTATGAGAAATCGTACCCTGTAACTGCGGTTGTCTATGGAATATTTCCGCTGAATGATAAAACCTAATGTTGCAGATCTCAAGCCAATGAAAATATCAAGAATAAATTGTGTAGCTGAACGAGTTACAGAACATTTTACAAACGCGATACGTGGTAATGGTTTAACTGATTTAAGACGTAAAAAAATAAATGACTGGGCAGAGTCGGTTAAAGATACCGGAGCGTCTATCAAAGATGTCGCTGAGCTAGAGAAAAAATTAAGATTTCCAATAGCAGTGAAAACGTTAACCGGAGAGATTTTGTACAAACCGAAGTATATAAAAAATGGAACTCCAATAGATATTATTGATCATAACGCGCACGCATGGACTGCTGCAGTAACAATATTTCCACGAGATAGAACGGTTAAATTTTATGACGGTGATATCTTTGATTTTATTAAAAATATTAGTAAAACCGATCCTGTTTCTGTTTGGTTATTTCAGAGTTCTGAATATAATCATTATGATCAATTTGTACGACCGAATGGTAATATTTATCGTACAGAATCTCTCCATGAGGAAATGGAACATCTTGCGCTGAAATATACTTCAGACGATGTCAAAGTTAGACAATTATTAAATAATTGTTTTACAGTTCCATCTGTAGCGGCTCATTTCGCTCAGGAAAAAAATTTATGGAAACCAACACGATCGGAATTCCTTGAAGATGTCAAGAAAAGCTGCGTAGAATATGGTCACGGTGGATTATGGAACACCAAATACAACCATAGTGATGTTATCTCGGTTGATATGGTAGCGTGTTATCCTGGGAGTTTTCTTGGATATGGAGTATGTTCTAAATACTTTAAGAGATTCGGACATCCTACACATGACATGACCAGGGTTGCGATAAACGGACCCTTACCAGATTTTGACTTAACAGGATTTGCTTACGTAGAATCATTCGAGTTTAGAGAAGATCTCCATCCGATTATTTATATTTGGTTCGGAAAACATTTTTCAGAGCGATGTTGGGTTCCGATAGTACTATTGCGATATATGCTTGATGTTGGATTTTTAATATCGTTGAGAGTAACTGAAGCCATTATATCATATAGTTCACAGAAGCAAGTTTGGTTACCAGAACCGGACAGATTTAATATCGATGATACCAGGAAAGAATTCCCTGATATTGATGAAGATTATATCATTAAAATAAATAAATGCAGGAATGAACATGATGAGAAACTTGCAAAAGATCTTGGTAGAAAGATAATCGGTAAGTTTACTCAAGGAGGATCACATGATCATAAACGAACGTGTACAAGATTGATTATGGACGATGCTGAACTAGATTTTATAATCGCTGATACAACGGAGAAAAATACGTTTATAAACCGATATAATGCTTATTTATCAGATGGAACAAAACTAGGTACCATTGTGAGCTATACTGATGGCGAATCACCGCAGTTTACTCATTTAAGATCTTCGATGTTAGCGTACGTTTCGATAAATCTACTATCGATGATAAATAAATTTCCTCGTTACGCTGTCAGAGTTGCTACGGATTCATTTTATGTACACAAAAAATATAAAGATTTATTAAAACTCAGTAATGGTGAATGGGGGACATGGAGGATAAAACAAGAAAATATACTTAGTTATTCTGAATCTGCCGATGTTGAAATTGCGGAGACATATTACAAAAATAATAATCAAATATCAAAATCATCTGCACCATCTGTGTACGATCCTGTATCTAGACATAAAACCGTTTATCTTAATGGGTGTGGTGGTTCAGGTAAAACAACTCGTGTAATTAATTTATTTATAAATAATATCTCAGATATGATTGTTTTGACACCGACGCACAAACTCGCCAGAGAAATAAAGCAACGAGAAGTAAAATCATGTACATATCACAGTTTCTTTAGATGGTGCGGAGATACCTGGACTCCATCACGAATGGGTGAGAAATATATACCCAGGTATATTATATGGGACGAGATATGCACGGTGTCGTTAGAAACACTAAAAACATTTCTTGATTGGCTATTGACAAAGAATACTGCTGTGATTATGTGTGGCGATAATGGTCAACCACCACCCTTTGTTGGACAGTCTCCACATGAATGGCTAAAAACATTTGTAGATTATTACGAAGAAATACATGATGACCATAGAGCTATTGATGAACCGCTAAAAGAGCTTAAAAGATTAATCAGACTTCAGCCAGATCAAATACAATGCGAGATTCTGCGTAAAGTAATTGCAGAAACTTCTATGAATGAATTTTGGATTTTATGGAGACCTGATGATTTGATAGTCGCGAGTAGAAAGATAGTTCGTGATGAACTGCAAAAGAAATTATTTACGTTACATAAAGAAAAGTTTCCAACGTTACATGTACCTTTGTGTTATCGCCCATCAGATACTCGACGACAAAATATTGAAGTTGAAATACCAGGTGGAGACGCTGAAAATGTCCGGGTACAGAATCTTGTCTTGAATGATATCGTGTTGGTTGTTGTTGATGTTGTTGAGAGCGCGTTGAACATGGATAAATCGCCATGGACGTTAGGATACGCTATAACAATTCACTCGTCACAGGGATTAACTATAACTGATACTAGAATCTGGATTGTAGATGATCATATTGAATGGTCAAATTTAGTCTATCTCGCCGTATCTCGAGTCAGAAGAATATCGCAACTGCGTAGGGTTATTGTAGATTACGTAATAACTGAAGAAATCACTAACAATATCGATATCAATAAAAAATTAGTCAGCTATAAACAGTGTGACAAAAAAAATAAACGTGACTTTGATCTTGATGCTGAATTTATTATAACATTAAGACAACAACAGAATAATCATTGCGCAAGTTGCAACTGTAATATGTCATGGCAGTGTTTTAATTCAAGACAATTTACCGTAGACAGAATTAATAGTGATCTCGGTCATACACGTGATAATGTGATGTTGACCTGTCTTGAGTGTAATCGACGTAGAGGCTCTGGACATTTACAAAATTGAGCTTGGTGGTAATTGCGTATCCTCAGGAATTACTTGTAATTGTTCACGTACAAATCCACGGTGAGGGGCAGTAGAATCTAGTCTGTATATTGGAGGTCTACCAGTGGATCTAACCACGCTAGAAATTTTATGTGTAGTCACGCTCCAGATAGGATCGGTTGCTCTTTTTTTACCACCTTCAAGTTCGCCAGGTTCATATAAATATCTAACTGTAACATTACCTAATACTGGTTGAGGTTGTTGTCCGTTATAGTTACGGAGTATATATTTTTTTTTGATCGCATTAGAAGGTTTCATGGAAGTTGCACGAGTAATTTCATTATTCAACGCAGCTATCACACTCGGTAATCTTGCAAGCCATTCACGAGATCTATCTTTGAGGTCAGTAGATATTTCCTTTGCGTATTGATATCCAAATAACCGCTCAGCAAGTGTTCTATTAAATCGTTCAACGATTGCCTGATCACGATGAATTTCAGTATGTCCTCGTCTGATTTTAACGTTATGTTTCTTCATCAACGATGATGCTACTCCAAGAAATTCTTTACCAGGATCAACTTGTAATAACCGTGGCCATCGTATGCCACCACGTTGATAAATGCGCTCAAACGCAGATGCAACTTCAGATGCTGTCTTTGTTGATAATGGCTCCGCTTCTTTGTATCTACTCGCAACATCAACGACAGTTAACGCATATCTATACGTGTATTGACGTCTACGTGTTTTAATGGTATCGTGTGGTAAAAATAAAATATCTGCTTGATGAACTTCATTAGGAACGCTAACATCCAAATGCGCGTACTGAATTCTTTTAGGTGGACTCAGGAAGATTTGCCATATTGCCTGTCGTGCTAACCATGATGCAGCAACATCACGTGAAACTTTTGCTGCTTCGGCGAGTTTACTAATCGCTGCCTTACCTCTCCAGAATCCTCTCGGGGAATAATAAACAGATTCCATTATGATAGTTATATAATTAATTGCCAACCCCTAACACTAGTTTACCTTTCATAGCAGTTTTTACTAGAAAACTAGCTAATTTTTCTCTGAGAGATTTATTAGGTATAGAATTTAATGCGTGAATCAATTTCACATCTGCGAGATGTCGGTGTTGCAAATCTTTACTTTTATACGCGACATCATGAACGTAACACGCTTGATCAATCTTATTTACTGGATACTCTCCTGGTTTTGGTTGATCTTGATCATCAAGTCTAATATCAAGTCGAGTTCCAGGACCACAATAATTATATCCGAGTAAATGTTTCTCACCGGGATATTTAGCCCATGGAGTTCCTGGTAATTATCCTAACAAAGCAGCAATATCACCCCACCTGTCTTTGTTGGAACAAATTTATATTTCTTGGTGCCACATTTCACACACTTGCCTGTAAGTGCACGTCTTTTATTTTTTGTTGTTATTGTCGTTAATTCAGTAGTATCGGTAGGTGCTCTGCATCGAACACAATACAGAATCATATTATTTATTATATGGATATAATTGACTTTTCTGCGACACGAAAATAAGAACCAGTAAAGCACCATCCAGCGCTTCCGAATTCTATCAGAATGATTATAATAGGTCCGTCCGGAAGTGGGAAGATGCAATTATTGCTCAATCTAATAATGCGATGGCTGAAATGGGATAAATTGTATTTAGTAGCGCCATCTGTAGATGATCAGCGATGTTACGAAGTACTTAAAGATTTTAATGAAAACGCAAAATTGTTGCATGAAGACAATGTCATAGACTTTATTACTGATATTGATGAAGCACCATCTGTAGATGATCTGGATGGATTCATTAATAATTTAGTAGTGTATGATGATGTTATGCTGGACAAACAATCCAATCCAGCTAGAATATTTTCACGAGGCTGTCACAAAAACACAGACGTGATTTATGTTACACAGCGTTATACACAAATTCCAAAAGTAATCAGGGATAACTGTAACATTTTAGTTGTATTTAATGGCGTAGATAATCATACGCTGCAAAATATTTATTATACTTGGTGTTCTGGGGACATGGACATGAACAAATTTAAAAATTTCTTTTCAAAAGCACAAGCTGCTCCCTTTGGTTTTGTAACGATAAATTTACATGATCCGAGGTCAAGATATCGCAACGGACTTGATACAATTTTTGGATAAAAACCATAGCAGCAGAGAGGGTGGACGACAAAAATTGAGTGACCAACACGTGAAAAAAATCAGAAAAAATCTGGTCAATTAGAGAAATTTTCATTATTAAGACAAAAACTGTTTTTTCAGCCTTCGTAGGAACCCTTTAATTTCAAAAATAAGGTCTCTAAAAAGTTGTAGGGTCCACCCTCTCTGCTGCTCAGCCACTCTCAAGTGTCATAGATCATCATCCAGTGTCTCACCAACTGTATGCTGATGACACCCAGATATACAAATCTAGCCCTCCAGCTGAAGTTGAAGCTACCATCCAAGGCGTAGAGAGGTGCATTTCCGATGTGAAATTATGGATGACATATAACAAGCTGCAGATGAATGATGATAAAACTGAAGCCATCCTGATTACAACACAAAGACTTTCTCATTCACATCCTTTACCTCAGACAATAAATATCAGCAACACCAACATTAAATTCACACAGTCAGTACGAAACCTCGGTGTCACTCTCGACAGTACTCTCGTTGCACCAACATGTCATGAACATATGCAAGGCTGCATATCTTGAGCTGAGACGAATCAGCTCCATTCGCAATTATCTTTCAGTTGATGCCACTAAAACACTTGTGTGTTCCTTAGTACTTTCAAGACTGGACTATTGTAACTCAATTCTGTCTGGTTCGTCTCAATATCTACTTCAGAAACTTCAAAAAGTTCAAAATACAGCTGCTCGAGTCATCCTTAGAGTACCACGATCAGAGCACGCCTCTCCCATGCTCTGTACCCTACACTGGCTATCCATACGATACAGAATTAAACAAAAAATGTGTTCTCTGTGCTACGTTTCACTGACGGGCTCCAGTCCAACATACCTATCTGACCTCACCCACGTGTACACACCTGCAAGATGCTTACGCTCCTCTTCTGACACTCGTATTCTCATTATTCCCACTATGAAGATGAAATCATACGGACAACGCTCTTTTGCATACCAGGGCCCAGCAACCTGGAACGAATTGCCCACTGCACTTAGACACAAAGACACAGTGATCTCATTCAAGAGCGCTCTTAAAACTCACTTATTTCAACTGCAAGTACAGACTTAAAGACCTAATAATGTATCCTTGCCTTAAATATTTACAGCATATTTTCTGTTTCTACTTTCGTGGTGTTAGTTTTTAATTTTGTAATCATATCATTATATATGTTTTTTAAGTGCTGTCAAATGTTGTAAAGCGCTTAGAGCTTCTAAAGATTAGGCGCTATACAAAGTCCTCATTATTATTATTATTATTATTATTATTAGTGCCATTCTGGTCACAGTCAAGTGAGAAATTATAAATCAATGATTCAATTGACTTAGTGCACTTTTTATCATATTAAACGATTTCGTTATTGAAATCGGTAGGGGGTACAAACAAACGGGGATGTATAATCAGACTTTTAATAATGCTATAATGATGAAAACATTAAAACAAGCAAATGTTGTAGCAGTAGCAATGATCGTCTAGAATAAGATGTTTTAGCACTAATACAACAATGGGGAAAAAAGCAGACTTTTTTGTTTTTTTTTAGTTTAACTCGGAAATCCGGGAAGTGAAAATGAGCAAGCAGAGGTAGCAGTTTTTTGATATGTAAACATCAGAGGCCAAGCTGTCTATAATTTCAATTTTTATGAATTAACTGTGTTTTCTACGTTTGATTGGATATAAACGGTCACGTGAGGCGATCTGGAATTTTTTTACACATCGATACATTCTGCGGACTACTTTTGGTTCTCTGTGTCCAGTTTTATCTATATCAACGCTTTACACCCTAATAATAAGCTCCACCCTACTCCTGTGATTTCTGATCAAAAATAACAAGCCACAGATTAAAATCGACCATTAGAAGTTAAAACGATGTAATTGCACAGACCTTCCCGCACTCCAACACACCCCTTTTGCCGAAGAAGGCATATGGCAGGCTTTAGAAGCCAATCTTAGGAAATTATTGGATTTCGCCTCGACATCATGTTACAGCAGCGGTTATTAAAGGTCAGGGTCATGTCAACCAAGGGATATCACTAGAAATGGACACGTTTTGTTTCCGAAATATCGAAATGCGTAGAAAGTTAACGACGTTGCTATAACAACACGTGCCTTACACAAGCGTAATTTTCGAAAAAAAAAAAAAAAGAAAAAAAAAAGAAAGAATATTCCTGGTTTAACCGCAACAACAATTTTTTTTAATATATTAAAATAATGATCATAACAATGTATCACTGGCATGACCCGCTATGACATTCTACCCCGTATCACTATATAAAGAATAAGGTGGCGCTCTACAGTTTCGTATTTTGCATAGGATTAGAATTTTAAGGAAAAAGAATTTCCCCATGTTTCCTCACTGATTATACTGGGTATTTAAAAAAGACCTTGTATATCTTAGGTATTGTTCAAAGAACCTTTAATTCCCTTTATTTTGGTGTATGGTTGATGGGTGTAAAATCGGTTATAGAGTATATAGCTTGGCCTTACTCCAGATGTGCACCTTTCAAAAAAGTGCTAGCTCCACTTGGTCATTTTCACTTCCTGAGCTTAAGAGGTAAATTGTCAAAAAAAGAGCCTATAACTGTTTTTGCATTTGATATATTTGATAATTCATTCATTGCACTTTCAGAAGCTGGTATTGTCTAGTCTGGCAAAATTCAGTTTCCCTATTTTAATAGCTGCTAAGGATAGTGTACTTTAGACAAATTAGGCTGATTTTTGGAGCACAAGGGAGCAGTCATGTTAGTTAGCAGTGTGCTAAGATCATTTACAATTCCCAAAAGTACAATATCCAAAGAAATGTCAGCCACATTACATCAAAGTAGCATAGAGGTATGACAACATTCTCTCCACTGTGCACGTTTTAAATGCAAACAACTTCACCTTAAATACGTCACTCTCTCAAAAGTACATAATAACTGGTGAGCGCCAGCTAAATGAATCTTAGCTAGCGAAGATAGGGCTATGTATTCTATTGCAGTTAAAAGGCTAATGACGGACAACTTCGAGGTACACAAAAGTGAATGTTTTTTTGATTAACTCTGCTGATCTGACGTTAGAAAGGAAGTAAACTGGAATTATAAGGATTAAATGATCATGGTTGGGTATTTATCGATGTGTAAATTGTACCTAATCACTCACAAAGTTTACATAAAGTCCTTCGGACTTATTTACTCTGGGAGTGATTGGGTAAAATTTACACATCGATAAATACCCAACCATGATCATTTAATCCTATAATTTTATAACCCAATCACACCCATCAATCATACATAACAATTAAGGGAATTAAAAGTTCTTTGAACAATACCTAAGATATACAAGGACTTTTTTTTTTTTAAAAACTGCAAGTGTGGAAAACGGGGAAATTCTTTTTCTTTAAAAATCTAGCCCTATCCAAAATACGTAACTGCAGAGTGCCACCTATGTAGTGCACATGCAAAATCTGCAGTTGTATCTGAGATCTGAAATGTGTGTAAGCAAGTTTATCACGTGTTTGGATTTTCACCAGTGTGACCGGATGGCACTGTATATACAAAAGGATCTATGCACAAAAGCCATGAATGAGTTTGAAGACTTCTTTAAATTCATGAATAATTCTGTGCTCGGCAAAATGAATCCATGCTGATCTTGATGGTGTTAGCAAGACAGATTCACCTGATTAATTGCAGATTCAGCATATTTGTCTACATCAAGAAAGGCAGACTGAAGTTGATAAAGCTTATCTATGTTGGAGCATCTGTTATTATGTATGAATTCAGTTATAAGATGAAACCATTGTATGGTGAAACGATGATGCTGTACACGGATCAAGATTCGTTACTTGTGCATGTTACCTCCAACGATGTCTACATGGACATGACTGAGCCAAGTTTGGTAAATGAATTCGACATAATTCGGTATAAACCCACAAAACAGTAATAGGAAAATTCAAAGACAATTGCGCAGGAAAGCTAATGGACAAATACGTGGGACTGCACCCCAAAATGTAACTCAGTTGTAGCTGGCTCGGGTAAAGATATTAGGAAAGCAAATTCCGCATGTTATTGCAAAAGATCTCAAACATTACATGTATTTTGAATGTTTGGAGCAACAAAGTGAATCCAATCTGGCCATGGAAAAATCACACTGGGGTGAAGCAGTGCACCAAGGCGAGTTTGTCTCCATTTGATACAAAATGATGGATTTTACCTTGATGGAATTGCCACTTGTGATTATGGGCATTGTGCAATTGTCAATTAAGTTACAATCTTTGTGCACTCCTGCACTGAGGAAGTCCAGTAGCACATTGATGCATTAAAACTGACTTTGGTGATAATTCCATATTTCCAGAAATGACTTGCATTTCTCACAAATGCTCAGTTATGAGGTTTTGCCTCCCATGGACAGTGTCCACTCAGTGACAGTGCTAATTGGTATCGTGTTAGCTGCTTTTTAATATCAGTCTGATCACAGATTGCAAATATGACAGACCATACCAGGTTGATAGCATGATATTGTCTACCTTTTAATTCTCCCAATGTATACAGATAATAAATGAAATCGTATCCAAATGGGTCTAATGATGGTGGATGTGAAATTATTTTGTAGGTAGTGATGACGGTCTTTTGTCAAATTTCCTCGGTGGGTATTAACCCAACAGTGCCCCTGGTTTCATTATTTAGTGGTTTATAATTGACGGAAGTCTTATTACTCACTCACTCCCAAGACCTCATTAACAATTTTGTTGCATACTCATGTTCAAATAATCATTTCACAATTGTACAATTGGTCAACAATAGCTTGATCATGATGTATGTTAACATGTCCAGCACGAGTGAGAACATTGTTTTGTTAAGATCACAGCAATGGCTTGGAGAAATTCTTTACCCAGATTGACTTATAACAGCTGTGGCCATGTAAGTGGTGAATGTGCATAAATACGTTTTAGTGTATCTGTAACAGTCGCTAAATCTTTAGACATAAAATGGCCATGTTTCCTTGCATCTACTGGCAACATTTATAAAAGTTAATGCCTACATGTATGTATGTCCTTGTATCTGCAGAAGAAACAAAAGATCAGCCTGTTGAACTTTGTTGGGGGTTCTCGCATCAAACCATCCAAGGTAAATTTGCCACAACACTTGTTTGGCCAACCATCCTTAAGCAATCCCATAGGTGACTTTTACCACACTAACTTTCAGCAGTAGCTCCACCTTAAATTCAGAAACCATTGTTGTTATAACAATATGTTTTACTTCCAATGAATGAACTTTGTCCATCATTTAGTGGCCTCCTAAACCAATCATAGCATTCTTACTTCCTTCAAGTATCCATGTGGTGAGTCATTGCATTAAAGTAATGGATGAGATCTATATCAGCATGTTGACATGCAGATATCACTCAATGTCATGTTGGCAACATGAAGCATCAATACAGTGTATAGGTATTCCCAAGGCTTTTTGTTGGTTATTATTACTGAGTCATATATACAGCCTTGTACCAGGCTCACAGTAATTGTATCCAGGGATGTACTTTTCACAGCCTTGTACCAGGCCCACATTAGTTGTATCCAGGGATGCACTTTTCACAGCATTGTACTAGGCCCATAGTAATTGTATACAGGGATGTGCTTTTCACAGTCTTGTACCAGGCCAACAGTAATTGTATCCAGGGATGCACTTTTTACAGCCTTGTACCAGGCCCATAGGAATTGTATCCAGGAATGCGCTTTTCACAGCCTTGTACCAGGCCCACCCTAATTGTTGTACCAGGCTCACAGTAATTGTATCCAGGGATGCATTTTTCACCGCCTTGTACCAGGCCCACAGTAATTATATCCAGGGATGCATTTTTCACAGCCTTGTACCAGGCCCACAGTAATTGTATCTAGGGATGCACTTTTCACAGCCTTGTACCAGGCCCACAGTAATTGTATCCAGGGATGCACTTTTCACAGCCTTGTACCAGGCCCACAGTAATTGTATCCAGGGATGCACTTTTCACAGCCTTGTACCAGGCCCACAGTAATTGTATCCAGGGATGCTTTTTTCACTGGGGTATTTGCTCCATAGTATTCCAGGTAACTTCATTAATGCACCAGCAACATTAAAGCCAATGACTTTAAAAAAAAAAAATAAAACCCAGAGTTCTTAGTTCCACCAATAGACCTGAAAGGTCTGAAAAACTTGAACTTTTTTTGCAACACATGAAACACAAGTGCCAATGATCACATCTTTTTTGACCATTGCATTTCTTAATTCGAGATGGATTTGCAATACTAGTTTTCATGCAACATTGCACACAATATGACTGTGCTATACAACATTCAACATGACATCATGAAAGAGAAATATCAATGATTGTAAGGGTGCAAATTTCTGTCGATCTATAAAGAGCACATTAATTTGGGCAGGTGAACGATTAATTAGATTTATGGGGACCGGTGCGTGTTAAATCGCCATACTGCAAGGATTTTTAATGGCTGTATCACGTGAGAGAAGTGATTCTTAATTAAACATTCGTTTATTTAACAGTCAGACAGACTGGAAAGGTAGGGTTAACTTCGATCTTGTATCGGAAATGTCAGATTTGAAATCGTCCAGGATCATTTATTTAGAAATCTAGAAGTCAGGCAGACTACAATTTTGGCGCCTAGTTATAAAAGGCAGGAGATATATTTAATCCGGATTGGTTACGCTAAATAAGGGGCGTGGTTATCACACGAAATTTCTTGGTTTTAATATGTCCCATCGCAAAATGTAGTCAGTCTACGTTTTTCTCCAAGAGAAAACAGATGTAGGAGACTCCGAGTTTGAATTTAGAAGAAATTCTCTCGTAAAATAATTATCCAAGGGACCGGATGTCTGGAAAGACGACGGATACAATTCTGGCGGTAGAAGCGAGCAAAGCTTGAAAGCACAAGGAAAGGGAAGTAGCTTCACTACGTATCATGGACTTACGAATCCACTTACCCACACAAAGTTAGAGGGCCGAAAGAGGCGAGACAATAGAGAGTTTGGAGAAGAGAAAAGAAAAGCGAAAAGGACCAAGAAGAACAGCCACAGTGTAGTTGGAATGAACCGGAAATAAGCGGGTTATGAAGTTGTACAAGCCAATGACTTTGACTGTTCGCTTGATTCTACGATGAACCAGTTCTATCATTTAAAACAGATCGGCTATTTATATAAGTATATTTGTGTTTGAAATTCGGTGAATGATTTATTTCAAAAGAAGTGTATCTTCCTAACGTAATGTATTATCACAGTTGTTATGCAATTGATTAAATTGTTGTTCTTTCATGTACGGGGGCTCGTTCATTTTGTTTATATATCTGCTCAGATCTCTATCTATTCCACCTATAAGTTTCACACTTTATATTAATATTTACTCGATCCGGGCATTAACACCGAAGGCGATCACCCTCTAGATAACGATAGCCCAATAAAGCGGACACCTTGTAAGAAGGTACAATCCGTCAATCAATCAATTCCTCCTACAGACAAGCCAACCCCCCCCCCACAAAGTGGGCGCTCGTCTAGGGATCAGAACATTTTATTCGAGTAAAGAGTCTGAGCAAATATAGAACAGAGTAAGTATCTAAACATTGATAATTTCAATAGTACTTGTCAAGAAATAGCGATCAGAATGAATCGAATCATTGTCTGCTGATTTTTTTCTTTATATATTCTTTGCATGCAATTTTCTTGCCATTTCTTTGCATATTGTGATGAAAATATTGTAAGAGATTGAGGCACGTTCCTTGCTGTTCGGGTCGCATTCTAAATTTGTGAAGTGAAAGTGAAGAATTACCTTTGTATTCTCTTGGGAGAAGAGATATTTAGGCCAACCCCGCAGTAGTAACTACGACTTGTTTAGTGTGTAAGCGTTACGCTGATTTTGGGGAGACATTTCAGCGGTGTACTGCCCGTTTATTGATTGTTGGTGCAAGGAACAGTCTGGTTTAATTGAGTAGGGCCATACTAGAAGTTGGATAAATACGAGTGGGGCTATTTTCGAGTAGGGCAGTAAAACTTGAGTGTAGGCAAAGAACTTAATTCTTGTGTCAATGTACAAGTAGACCAGAATGGCGACAGACAATTAGTTAGATAATTCAAGTCGATTTGTAAGGACGAACTGAGTTACGAAGGGGCCCAGTTGGCTGAATTTGTTGAGCGGAGTGTT
>JAECUM010055264.1:0-31254 GCA_016617855.1 Megalonaias nervosa
TGCGCAAAATATGCTTACAAGGAGATAAAAATGTTGGTAAAATATGCATACAAGGAGGAAAGATTTTTCAGAGAATGTAAATGGTATATATAAAAGCTTGCCTAGTATAATGTAAGACTTTAGTTAAAGTTATTTGTGCATAGCACATTTACACTTTACGACCTTCTATATCTTGATAAATTTCTAAAAATCCTTAAAAGAAGCATCTGTTATTGTGTTATTTTGTAGCGAGATCCATACAAATGTTATGGCCTGAATTCAACTGTTTCACCATACCTATCCATCATATTTGTACACCTGATAGAATATTTACAGTCTTATTTATTTATAAATTAATGCAAGTGGCGGGGGGGAGGGGGTATGATTTTTACTTGTATTTACCTGTAGTCCCTATAGATTATGTGTGTTTTTTCTTGTATGTACCTGCAGATTATCTGTTTTACTTGTATTTACCTACAGTCACAGCAATTATGTTTTTCTTGTATTTACCTGCAGTCACTAAAAATTATGAATGTTTTCCTTATATATACATGTAGTCACTATAGATTATCTATGTTTTACTTGTATTTACCTGTAGTCACTATAGATTATGCATGTTTTACTTATATTTACCTGCAGTCACTACAGATTATGTAGGTTTTACTTGTATTTACCTGTAGTCACTACAGATTATGAATGTTTTACTTTTATTTACCTCTCACAACAGATTATGTAGGTTTTACTTGTATTTACCTGTAGTCACTATAGATTATGCATATTCTACGCATGCAATTTGAAATATGAGAGTAACTGTCAAATTCTGTGGTATCGTATAGATTCAAGAGTGCATGCGATTCACAGATTTATAGCTTAAAATCGTACATAACTATGAGAAATCCCAAAATTCCAATGAGATGAACATGATGATTCTCTTGTACTTGTTTCTCTTAATGAAGAGCAACAACATCACTGTGAACTTTTCTTCATCCCGTGATAAATGATCGTAACAGCACAATGGCGAAGACAGTGTACACTTGCGCACCACGGTGCTGTTATGGTCATTAATCACGAGTGAAGTCATTACGTACATGTAGTTCACGGGAATTAAATCAAAATATCATTTTCTCATTCATGAATGTAGTCCTTACTTTACATATAATGTAGAACTGAAGAATTGTGTTTAATAAATTCTAGAATTGTACAATTAAGTATACACTGAGGTCAAGACATAACTGTCAAAAGGCAATACCCCCTGTCATCGTAATTCTGCTGAATAGTATAATTTTGCCTTAGGCCAGAACTTGAAGGGGTCTGTTCGGTAATTACAAACAATTTAATGTCAAAGGCATTTTGTATATGGTAGGTAAAAATTATATCCAAGTGCTTATTTGTTGTTCGTCATTTGCAGTGCCGTCCGAGACTGATTAATTACGAAAAGGATTGTCGTAAATTGTTTTGTTACATAATTACCCCCAAAAGGTGGCAGTGCAAACGACTGTTTACTACGTGTCACCACATGTTATGGTCCTGTTTTTCCTTGGCTGAAAAGTGGTGTTTAGAGCAATTGTCACGCATACGCGAGTACGATTGGTACGACGAGAGCATGACTGGTACGACAAGGGTGCTATCAGGACAAGATTTTGCTGGTGACAAAGTACATGTAAGTTTTTAAAGGTTACGCCACACTTGTTTACCATATTGTTTTGTGTAATTTTGCCACTATTTTGCAAGTGTATTATATGTCAACGGTGATGTTTAGAAAAAGACGACAAAGTTTAAAAATATAAAGGGCTAATCGGAGATGCTGAAGTAAGACTGGTTCACAGAAAATAAGCAGATTAAATGCCATTATTGATAAGCGATTCGCCACATTTTGTCGAAAGACAATTAATTGATACTTCATCTCCAAAGTCATTTCAAGTCTCTTTACAAGGGGAGGTGGGAGATTTTACAGAGTCATTAATATATCATTCCGTACGTTAGAACATTTCAGCCAATGGTGGTCTCTGCAAGCTGTTGAAGTTAGTAATTGTTTTCCTTTTTCCTCTTTCTTAAACATTGAATTTCACAAGCAGGAATAGAAATTCATCTCCCAGTGTACGACACATAATTGAACAACATGTGATCCGGAATTATGGTGGTATTTTTATATATTAATGTGTGTGCTTTAAAGAGTTCTGTTGAAAATACTTTTTCGAAATGTGAATAACCTTCTCCGGTATTTTTCACTGATTCAGTAATATTTTACATCTGCTAATTTGGCACGTTTTGGGAAATTCATTAATTCTTTCTTATGATAACTTATAATAGTGGATAAAATATTGTGAAATGTTTACAAGCAGCAAAAGTCGGCATGTACATATGCGGGACAAAAAAATCTCAAAACTAATACGTAGTTTTATCTTTTTCTTCTGTATATGTGTAGACAACGTCATTGAATATTTATTGTCTTCGGGCTGTTAGTTGCTCATAGTTGTACAACGGCTTGTTTTGTGTCAGATTCTCTTGCCTTCCATAATTGTCTGCCTTTCATCAATAACATACTGTATCTATATTTTCAAAATGTCAGTAAAAAAACATCCTCGGTCATATCCGTCAAGTTGAGATAAAAACTCCGGATGTAATTCGCCGCCAGTATGAACTACATTCGGAACAAATTTTGTGAACATGGAACAAAATGGCTTTGGAATGAGATAAACAATCGAAACAAGCCAGATCTTTTCCGTCAAGTCGAAAAAGAAACCTCGGATGTAATTCCTAACCATTGAGAACTATCTTCTGAACTATTTGCATTCACATAGAACAATATGGCGGTGGAAGGAGACAAAGTTATATTCGGAACAATCTCAGCCTTTGCTGGCGTAACATATGTGGTGCGCTCCGCCATTGGCGAATCGCCAAAGACATCAAATTGGTGTGTATTCCTACAAATACTTATAGGGTTCTTTCACGACATGATGGAAATGGCCAAGTAAGATTGCAACCTTGTGTTAAGTTCAAAGAAGGTAACTTTATGGCTGATATCCCAATTTGCGTAGTGGATTGTTGTGTTTCAATAAAGAGACACTATGTCCTCCTTTTTTAAAAAGAAGAATTAGTGTCATTATGACTACAATTATAATCTCTTTCATTAAGATGAAATTTTTATGAATTTGAATGACCATTGGAAATCTATTCACCAATTTTTGATAAGTAGCTTTGTAAACAATTGATAAGAATAAATCCTAAAAAAAATACTTGGTCCCTTCGAGGAGATTGGTCTATATAAATAATTGACTTTTTTCTTTTAATCACTAGAAAATCATGTTCATATTGTCATACTCACACATTTTCATGTCATAAGTTTGCTTTGTTTTGTTTCTGTTTCTGTTTCTGTTTTTAATTGTACGATATTTACACTTTTGTTCTTACAGCCGTAAACATGGAAGATTAGGACAAAAAACAGTAAGCGTGGCCAGATTTGGCAAGCAGTAGGTGTGGCCAGCTTTTCCCTATACTCAAAGATTCGGATGATATCATTCACGTATTCAAACAAAACATTTAATATTTTAATGATGAAATCTCCACGCGGCTAAACGTCTGCACATCATAGTCGTCACCTCTTTGATCGATTGTGATTAAATCCTACTTTGTTATTTTTCCATTGCTCCCAGAGTTTGGCTCAAGTACAGACTTAGCATCTTCAAAGCAAATTCTAATAACAATATGATAGGGAACTAGTGTGTACCTGTCTTTAAATGAAAGTAACTCTCACAGCCGCTTAGGTCATAACCCATTTGGATTAAATTCCGAAACCCATAACCACCACATAGTCTGGCTGTGGACGAAACTTCTGAAGCTCTATCAACGTTAATGACCTTTCGTTCTGAGCATACCTACACCATATCGCGGGAGAGCTATTAATACTTAACCATACTGTATTGGTTTTTGTTGTTGTTGTCCTCGTGGTTCTCTTCTTCGACTTGAATAAATGCCAGCAAGTTTTGGGCCATGTCTTCCATGCTCTTTATTTAAGTTGTAATAAAAATTTATCCAAGAACCTCACGAACAATGGTGTCCACTGTCCGACCTTTCTCTAGGCTACATTACTGTGTCTGCCTTTTGCTCTTAAGTCCATATGACCAAACTTTTGGTCAGTCTGTCATGAAACATATACCCGTATATCGTGATCGAATGCATTCTGTTGCGCAGTTATGTATGAGATCATTTTGTAAATGAAGACCATGCTAAAAGTAAACATTATTTAATTTCAGGAAGGTGCATCTGCTTGTAAGAAGAGAGTATTTTAAAGTCTATAACTCCCATGTATCATGACTGTGATGCATATGTGCTTTTAAAGAAAACTTTGACAGTTAGCAGTCCAAATGGATCGTGTTTCCAAATGGAAATCCTATTCCTAGGTTTTGAACCTTAATAAGATACATTATTTCGAAGACGTCCAACCGAAACGTTTGCATGTATATGTATTGAAGAAAAATCAAGGAGTTCATTCACATACAGAGGATAAATAATTTAGTCATATGTTACAAATATGATACTTTCTGCTTGGTTGTATATGTGGAAACTGTAAAGAAGGAAATTCCTGTTTATTTGTTATGTAACTGAAACGCAGAGTTTATAATGGCGCGAAAATTGTCCGTTGCTAACTTCTTTCGATACATTCTGGAGTCGCCTGAGAACAAACCAAGACTAGTTGAAAAAAATGGAGACACAAATGTCAGATACATTAATATGGACGACCCATCCTCCTGTTGCTACCCGAATGTTTTTATAAATTTAGTGGTAATGAGAAAGCGATGGTTATTTCTTCTGTTTTCCTTTGGATTTATATCAAGCTGGGTCCTTTTTGCCTTCGGATATTACGTGATCTCTGATGCAAATGGAGACATACCTACCGAAACCACAGTAGAGGATATGAACTCCACGCATGCTCTCTGCATTCAGAATGCACAAGACTTCGAGTCTATTTTGCTTTTTTCGATGGAGACCCAAGCCACCATAGGCTATGGTAGTCGTTACGTAAATGAAAATTGCTCCACAACAATCATGCTTGTCATGATTCAGTCTATATTTGGTTGTCTTCTACAATCTATTCTAACTGGTGTTCTACTTTTCAAATTTCAAAAACCAAGCAAGCGCAAATATACAATGATATTTAGCAAGTTCGCATGCATTTATGAAGAAAACAAAAAATACTACATCGAGGTTCGCATCTTAAACATGCAAAGATCTAGCTTGCTGGACATTAGATTGTCAGGACTATGCGTGTTTGACAAAGATCAAATACACAACAAAATGCCACCCAATTTTCGATATCACTTGGAGTTCAACCCGTGTCATGGAGCATCTAGGCTTTTCTTCCAGCCAACCACATTCCGCCATCTTATTGACCATTCTAGCCCATTCTGGGATTTGTGTAAGCGTGACATAGAGACAATGAAGTACGAGATCATCCTAATGCTAGAAGGACTTGACGAAATTGCGGGGAACTTCATTCAGGCTCGAACGTCCTACCTCAGTAGTGAGGTCAAATGGGGTTATCGCTTCAGACCAATGACAGTCACTCAAAAAAATCAGATGTTGTGTCTAAATTACAACAATTTCTCCGAGACCGTCCCGACGCTGGATATGCCTGACAAAAGCGCTTCGATGGACAACAGGAAAATTTCGACCATGTCCCAAGGAGATTCAGCTTATGGAGGAGAGAACGATATGTTTCGGTCGGTTCTGGAGGTATATCAGTCAGACCGAAGAATGGGAGTGAACCACCAGTACTTAAAGGAAGTCGAGACTATCTACAGTGGTGTAAGTGAATATGCTGCAACTACTACTACTACTAATACCCGGTACTACTTCTATTTATACTGATAATAATAATGATAATTTTAAAAAAGGTCTCGTAAGAAATTATCCGATATGAATTGATGATGATGATTACGTAGACTCATAATTCAGAGTTAAATAAATTTATACTTTACACTATAAATGCCAGAAGAGAATGGGAAAGGAGTGGAGGTGGGGGAGGATAATGGAAAATGATGTTTGTATTTACAGTACAGTGAGGTACCATCATTCCAATATTGAAATACTTTTGCTGCAGTCTATATACAGAATTTAATTGAAGTATTGGTGAATTTGCTATATTGTTGATTTTTCTGCAAAGAAATAGCAATGCCTTAAATGTTATCAGATTTACAAACGACAATGTTCATTCATAAACACTCTAATGTTTTGTCGCTGTTTGTAACTCTAAATATATATTATAATGCAAAGTATGTGTTAGAGTATGTTTGTTTTTAAACAGCATGCATTTAAGTACATGGACCCATACGTGTAATCCACTGATTGTGCCTGTTACATGCCAACGTACGAGTGAGAATTAAAAAAAAAAACGTGGCAATGCTAAAAATGTGGAGCGATAGTCAGTTTACATTTTGCCGCAAGTCTTTCACTTGCTATCTGTCCGTCCACTAATCTAATTTAAAGTTCATACTATAGCTATTATAAGTTTAATTACCTTTTGGTGCTTCTTAGATAAATTGACGCATTATATTAAATGTTTCGCTTTGATTAAAGCCATTTTGACCCACTACGTACACAATAACACATACACAAATATATGTGTGTGTGTGCGTGTGGTGTGTGCATGTGTGTACGTTTGTTTTTAGAAAAAATTACCATTAACATCGTTTTCATTATCATAACTATCATCATCATCTCACTTGTTTTAAAGTGTTTGAACCTTTTGATACTTTCCTGTCCGTCAGTCACAACGATAACAATGGACGATAAACACACACACCTGCGCAGACACCCACCCACCCACCCACCCACATAATATATACTACTTGGCACATATTTACTACAAAAACATAAATAGGGGAAGGACAATGATATTGGCCCCTGTTTTTTTTTAATTATGAATCAAGTTTTCTGTTCTTAATCTGAGAGATGTGTCGTTTATTTCATAGCTGAAGCTGGAGTTTTAATAATGAAAACATGTACACGGGCTACAGGAGTAAGAGAGTTTTACTAATGAAAATACATACACGGGCCACGGGAGAAAGGGAGTTTACTAAATAAAATACCTGCACGGGCTATGGAGTAAGGGACTTTTATTAATGAAAATGCGTACACGGGCTGTGGAGTAAGGGTGTTCAGGACATGTGGCGGCTAGTAATGAAAACTTTTTTTATATCATCAAAAGGCTGTGAGAACAAAATTCTAGTTCAAGGATCGAATCCCAAATCAGATACTATATTTGCTATGAAAGTTACTTTGTTCAGGGTAAAACGACAAAATATCAGATGTCGGTTGTAAAACTTGAGTTTCGTGCTTACAAACGTTTAGAGAATATTGTCGATGAAAACGGAAATAGTTCCAAAGTTAAATCGAACAATAGTGTTATCTTCAAACTGGGATTCTTGTGTGGAGTGGAGGTGGGATGGGGTGGATATCTTTTCTACAATTAACATACCGTATATACTTTAGATGGCCAAATCTCAACTGCCACCAGCATCATCACATTCCAGCAAAGTTTGGCTACTTCGCCACCAAGCAAGATTAAATAGTTTTCTGTGTGTAATTTTCCTCTTTTCTTTTCAGTCCGCAGGAAGGGTTTCGGTTGATGAATCCGTCATGTAAGATAATATCATATGAAGCTTCAACCAATTAGATATATGCCGTGATTCGTGACTGTGTTAGCAGATTCTCCATTTGCAGCTGCAAAGACCAGAAATAATATGAAGATATGCGGAAGAGTTCTGTGTTTCTCCTGCCCAGAGACGACAATAAATTTCACGTATAACACTGTTTCTGAAATCGAAAGTGTCCTTGATAGAGGAAAGAGTATTTTGTTCCAGTGGCTATTCACTTCTGCCCCGTTGAGCATCCACGTAAAAGGCATTTCGCATGTCTGTTGGATTCTTGGAAGGATGGACTGCTGCATGCGCCTTGATTATTTCGTAATTACGTTCTCTGTTCGAAGAGAGATTTTAAAGTGTATAGGGAATATGTTTGCTTGCAATCAAAAGTTAAAGTGAAGCTTATGTACCTAAGTTACTAAAGAAATTAAGACTACAAGGAAACAACGCTGCAATACAGTTATAAGATATATGACAAACAACGCTGCAATATCGTTATAAGATATACGAAAACTGCGCTGCTACACCGTTCTAACATACAAGAAAACAAAGATATACAAGACGCTGATGAGGAAACTTTATGATTTGTCTCTGATGCATAATTTAATGCACGAAACGATTAACTATACTTAGTAACCTCTAAATAGTCGATTGTCGACGATATGACATATGTGGAGTACGAGGATATGTCAGATGTGGGATATGGGGAGATGTCGTATGTGGGGATACGAGGATATGTCATATGTGGGATATGGGGATATGACATGTGAGATACAAGGATATGTCATATGTGGGATATGGGGATATGTCGTATGTGGGATACGTGGATATGTCATATGTGGGATATGGGGATATGTCATATGTGGGATATGAGGTTATGTCATATGTGGGATTTCCACTAGGACTAAAAGTATAAGAGGAATGCGATAATGTACAAAGTTTATACGTCTTATAAATGAAGATTTCATATCTGTGAAACAGTTTTTTTTAAACTTCGAGTTAATGCGTATTTTGCAAGACACTGTAAGACATACACCCATGAGGTACTTTCGATTTTCAAGAAAAAACAAACTGTTGGCAAACAAAAACCCGCGACCAGTGTTATTTAAAGAATGATAGAGATCGTTAATTCTTCAAACTCTGTTACATCTACCATCTGCTGCAATGTAGTTTATTTTCTAAACAAACCCGAAAAATGTTCGAAATATTCACAAAAACACACTCTTTTCAGGAATTGTATTAATACTGCCAATAATAATAATAATCAAAGAGATGAATACCACTGACAAGACTGCTATAGTAAATACCACTGGCAGTGTTAAATTAGACGTTGCTTCTAGACTTTTCAACTGGACTTGCACTGAATTTCACCTGTCATGAAAGTCGGATAATATATTAGAATAAATAATTTAAATAATTTCTTCAGAAAGATTGCCTGTAACAATTACCATCCAGGAGATTTAGTGTAGCAAGCATTGATATATACATGTACTGCAACTCCTGGCTGAGAAAATGCTAGAAATAAGCAAACTTTGCAGATTATCTTTCAGCTTTTTAGCTGGATATTTAACGTCAGCATTGTAAGAAAATCAACAGTCATTTATCAAGTATTATGTGTTTAAAATTCAAGACATTCTCAGAGTACATAACTATTTTTTTTATGAATCACTGTATCCCGATCTGAAACTTTATATTTAAGAAGTTGTTAATGTCTTTGTCTTTCTTTTAATTTATCTGCAATTTATCAATCTATCTCGTGATCTTTTTAGTTTGATTATCTCTGTCCATCTGTACTACGATATCCAACTGTTTGTGCGTCTGCCTTGCTTACCGTTTATACTCGCTTATCAGACGCGATAAACTGCAAGCAACAAAGATCCTGATCTGCCGTAGCATAACGCTCCTGCAGATGAGGATTTATGTTTTTGTTCTACAGATTGCTCCTAACAAACTGCACAGATCAAGATCTACCGGTGCATTATGCGACGGCAGATCTGGGCCTGTTCAATTTGAAGATGAATCGTCTTATAAGCGAGTACAGATGGCGTAATTAATTTGTATTGATTCATTTGTATTTTTTCACTCTGTCCATCTAAAGAAAAGCGACATCGGAAACTAAATTCTTTAAGTAAACTAGTCTGCATTTAGACAATGGTAATCTTTCCTATTATTTATTTATTTATTTTTATTTATTTATTTATTTCTAACTTGTTTGTGAGTAGGAAATATATCGGATATAATATGCTTTCTTATGAGTAAAAAAACAATACTTCTGAAATGAAACATATCTCTTTCTCAGTCATATACACACATACATGCACGCAGACACAGTTTATTATTGATTGTCTTCCCAGATGACATATGAAGCCACAGGCTAGACACCATAATGGAAAAACCTTGGTACTACATATGTATATGGATATCGTGTCATGGTAATTTTCTTGGCAGGTGCTGGGTTAAATGAATTGTAAAATCTCCATAAAAATTTACTTTTTCCTGGAAGAATGTGCAATAGTCATAAACAAATGAGTTTTTAAAGGACGACGCAAATCCTTTTACGAAAAACCACTTTTCTGTGTAAAAAATGTGCAAATTTCATGAACAATATCACATACTTCGAAAAATTGCTAATGCACTTTTTAACGAGACAGATTAAGTGTTTCGTAAAATAATAAAATGTATATGAAAGCTGTAAATCTTTTCATGATAAAAGTAACAATCTTTATGAAACTATTATTTTTTTAAAATGAGGACTCTGCGGGACAAGTCTCTTCGTGACAAATCCTTTATTTTTGACATGTCCGTCCGCATACACACTATGTAAGTAAGAACGTGACCTTCGTGAAGAAGACAGGTTCACGAGAATGTGGACTTTTTCACGAAAAGAAACCTTTTTCTGAAAGCTTTTCTTTGCGAAAAGTATGACACTAAGGACATGAACGGCCATTGTCATATGCATGAACTGTTTCTGTGATATACACTGATATTCTCCGAAAATCAAACACATGTATTTCTTTAAAGAACGCACCTGTTTCACCTTATCGTGCGTAAAATTAATGGGACATGGACAGGTAAATAATAAAAATGACAAGATATATCACACCCATGCCTCTCTCTGTCATGCCATAGAGATATATTAGATTATTTTCAGACGAAGTTCCTTGTAAATATGTCTTATTGACTGACACATTGATGTAATGAAGCAGCGTTCATAATGTGGGACGGGGAAGGAAAATGATGAAAATAATATAATATAATATAATGTGGTGTGTTGTGGTGTGATGTGGTATGGCGTGGCGTGGTATGACATGATATGATGTGATGTGTTGTGATACATAACATAATATAACATAACATAACAGAACATAACAAGCGAATTACCACGTACTTACACTTTTATGTTACTTAGTTATTGATCTGCTGAAACCACCCAACCCGCCCCGCTCATGAAATCAATAATTTCCCTTTTCTCCACTTTGTCTTATTCACGCAGTAAAATATTTTAAGACCGGCGTGCACATGCACGTATACATACCACCTGTAAATATACCCAAACGTTTGAAGTTTAAGTCGTGGACGGTGTGGGAATTGCTTCAAAACATATGCAGAATTAATACACAAACAGACAGACAGTCGGACGGGCGATACCACATTTAAGAAAACAAAACCAAACTTAAGGACAAAATTATTTCATATCCAATTATTTTAACTGCTGCAAATGACCATAGATGTCACCATATTTTTCAGTACAATAATCTAGAGGGAATGGTTACATGTTCTCGTGAACCTAACACGCACTTGTGACTTGATTACAAAAATGAAAGAAAGAAAACTGTTTTCCAAAGGTAAACCACCACCCACCCACCCAAAAAACTGGAGACCTTTACTGATCCTTTAGCTTACTATGTCCCAGAATGACCTTCATTTTTCAGGGATTACAAGCCGATCACGAAACAGAACCCCTGCGTTAAATAAATTAAATTTGTGCTTTTCTCTTGTTCAAAAATTGGAAATTAATAGGTAATTGAAGATCCTATCAAATATATTTATTAAGGAGCATATTTTATATCCAAGAAAAATGGCTGTATGTTTTATTAATTGTACTGCACTTTATGTCATCTGTTGTAAAATTATTATTGCAACAAAGTTCGTATTTTTATCCACAGCATTTGTGAATGAATAATACGTACATGACTATTATAAAAAGGTTTAAATGTCTACATGAGAAATCTTATTAATATTTTAATGCATGCAGACTTGCAGAAGTTTAGTTTAACTACGTAAAACATTTCGCTAAATTTTATATTGTTCAAGTCTTGCGTGCTTACCTTTTCTTTTTTATTTTTTACGCTACGGATGGTTTTAAAAGTATACTTATAACTTAATATGCTAATTAAATTACTCCATCCCTATTTTTTACATTGAAATTAATATATGCAACAACAGAAAAAAAAAAAAAAAAAAAAACTTGTTAGAAAAATAAATATTACTAAATTTACACGTGTTCTATGAAAGCATTTGCTTTTAATTGCACCCAAATATAGTAACAGATACGTAGAAAGATAGGTATAAAATTATATCCATATTCATTCTACTTGAAATTGTTCGACTGCTGTTTAACCCTTTACCACGTGGAAAGAAATGCATTCTTTCCAAACACTACTAGCTGAAGTCTCGTATTCTGTCTACAACTCCATCTTTTATTAGCGGAATTTTTCAAATTCGCATAATTTTCATATATTAGGTGTTATTGGTTAAGCGATATAAACCAAGATAGCTTTTCATATTTTCAAAACTTGACGAACCGCATAAATTCAGTAATAAGTCATTACTTATTTGAAATTTTGTTATCACAAAGTATTGTGGGTATTTTAAGAGATTAATGTCAAGAACAAGAATATTTTTTCAATAACATGTATGTCTGTCTTAAACGCTGTACATCCAAATTGCTGTGCGATGAAAATATAGTCCCATGTACAACCTGGCGTAGAGTATTGATTCGAAAGATCAAACACCATTTTAAATAGCAATTATTAGAGAATAAAATAATTCAACATTTACCTAGAGAAAGTCATTGTCATGCACACTGTTCATGGAAAATTCCTGACGAGGCAAATTTTTTTAGGTTAAAGTCATGAATTCTATGGTCGTGTTTATGTATTTCATTGTGACTGCTGTGCACGTTCCCACCCAAAAGTGTGAGTATTCCTCTATGAACTTTGCCAGCATTTGCAGCTTTGGATTCAGTGGTTGATGCAACAAGAATCCGGTATAGAACATTCGAGCTAAGTGGTGGGCAGTGGATGTGAAAGTTGTGCAGGATGTGCTAGTAAGAATGGCTGTAGTTATTCATAAACTGAATGGTTTGTAGCCTGACATTTGCATGATTTGATTTGGAGGTCTACTGTTGTCATTCAGTTTTGGGACTAAATGCTTTCTGCCGCTGTCACTTGACAAATATTTTATATGTCGCGAAGCTTGCTATAGCGGACAATCAGAGAGGTAAATTTGCTAACTCCAGTATGTTGACATTTGAATCGACATTTGTACTGTTTCGGTTTTATCATGTATCACTTGTCAATGTCATTTATGTATTGATTATGAAATAAACGAAACTAAACGAACCAAGTCTGACCATATGTTCCATATCGCGTGTTTAGGTGCGATGGATAACGGACTATCTGCATCGCTATACGGTACCGGTTGTTGTATTGCACAGACTCGGTATATTCGCGCTGGATAGCGTGATGGGTTTTCGAGGTTCTTCCGCAAGCTAGATTTAGTAAGGCAAATGTCTCGTGTGCTTATTCAAGTTTTAGTCTGAGTCTTACGTTCTGAAAATTCAAAGTAAAGCTGGTCGTCTAAATACTCTTTCATAACAGCTTCACAACAGCACACGAATCTGTGCTCTGCTGATACTCCGAGTCCCAAATGCACACTGTTTTAAATCCACCGTGTATTATTTTGGCTCTTCGTAGCTGAATCTCTTAGTTGACCAGTTTTCCAAAATGTTCGTCATCATAAATCGCCTCCGCTCTTCAGGGCAAATTTGTACCTTCACGTTTTAGTTTGTTTGTTTCTAAATAATTGACCAGCTTTACAAATTCGATTCCAGAATGCATACTGGTATGACCATAATATCTAAGTTCCCCTCTCAAAACTTGAATGGAATCCCATGATAGAATTCGGTTCATAATTTGATCCATGAGTCGTATTTACACCAATGAAACATTTACAGAGCCGAAGACAGTTCATTTGATGATGTACGATGAATCTCTTTCTTCGGCAGGCAATTTCACATTCTTTTATGAAGGTCTTATAGAGATTTAGACTATGATAAGTATTGCTCAAGTCACTGATTATAGTGTGTTTCATTATTGCGTCATCTATATATTTGTCTACAGCAGGGGTAAAACTTGAACTATTACTAACATTTTCCTTGTTTTGTCGATGGACTATGGACAGTCTTGTCGTCTGCAGCGGTAGACGCAACTTGTTTCTGATCTTGATCTTGATTAGTTTTGTAATACATCATACTGCTACTGGTGCACCACACTGCGTCAAATGACACTAGTGCACCACACTGCGTCAAATGACACTGGTGCACCACATTGCGTCAAATGACACTGGTGCACCACACTGCGTCAAATGACACTGGTGCACCACACTGCGTCAAATGACACTGGTGCACCACATTGCGTCAACGTTTACAAAAACCATATTTGAGAAAAAATGTGATCGTACTAATTTTGAAAAGATGTCAGTTTAGTTTATTGAATATTTATCAGTTTTGATTAATTTTCTTGTAGCGAATTCTAATCTTTGATTGTTAGTTTGTACTGATTCTTGTTTGCTTGCTGAACATTTGGCAAAAACACTGTATTTTACGTTGCTTTTTTAAACTTTTGTAGAAGAAATATTGATCTATTTTCCAGTCTATGTTGAATTAATGGTTTTCAATACAACTTTTTCAACGCTGAGACCATATTTCATAGTGTATAGTCATAACTGGATGTAACAAACATGTCTGCTCGCTTTTGGAATTTTTCAATTTCATCCGGTAAAATCTGTGAATGGGGGTCCCAAACTAAACAAGCTGAACTGTAAGATGGGTCCGAGTTAACTCCTGAACGCTAATTCTTTCAGATTTTGTTGGCAAAAGAAAACGTAATGTCTCTATAGGCCTAAAGTACGATTTTGATCTGGTGTGTAATTTTGAAATGGAAGGTTTCATTTCAGATCACTAGTAATTCAGACTCCTAAATATTTTATATAACAGAAATCTTCTAAAGATGTACCATCCAATGAATATGACAAGCTAGTTTTATGGAATTTCTTCTTAGTTTGGAATCACTTGCTCCATGTTCTTTCCCACTGTATTGGTTTATTGATGTCATTTTCTAATACAATGATATCCTACTGGGTTTTGATTGATCTACATCATACACAGTCATCTCGATAGAAGCAAATTTATGAAGCAATTGCTATGTATATCCATATCCTTTTGGTAACTCCTGGTACATGATTTTACTTAATTTTCGTAATTATTATTCATGGTTGTAAACTATATAGAATATATTTTGTTATAAATTGTGTACGTGACCTGACTCTGTTAAGAATGCAAATTGCATAGGATCTATAAATAGATGTTTACGTATGCGCTGACAATTATTAATAATAATCTCAATAATAAGACTTAAAATGGCGTCTATGGCGTTGTTTCTTAGTGACTGATGGTATATCGATGTTCGCGAATAATTCTGTCGCTTCCCATTGGTTGCGCGAGGTCACGTGAATATGCTTAATTCGACGCAAAATCAATAGTGTGTGCTGTCACGTGGGGTCTATGTTCTAGCATTACAATTTTACCCCTGCCAGACAAAGATAAAAGAAATCCCGATCCAGGAGTTTAGTTGTAAATTATAAACTAATTTCAGAAAGATCATGAAGCCACAGTCTTACTATCAGAACATTCATACCACCACGTGTGTAATTGTGTGCTTGTGTGTGTGTGTGTGTGTGTGTGTGTGTGTGCCCGTGCATGTGTGTTATATTCATTTATTCAACATTTATTTATTCAACGGATTTCGTCAGATAACAAGAGGAGACTATATAACAGCATATAGAGACCGAGACAGACACCAACCAATGGACTTATTCTGGAAACAAAAAATATAATAACAGATAAACAGAGTTTATTTACTCTGGAATGTGTTTATGTATAAGTTAGCATATATCTTTAGTATTTATTGAATCTTTGTACATGCGATCGGTTTTACTGTATGTATTAAACGTGTCACCATCAATGTTTGTAACAAAGTTAAAATGTATATGTATATACTTGCTGAAGGCCAATCAACTAAATACAAATAAATTTCTATCTTTCTCATGTCCTGTCACACCCTCTCCTCAAGGGCGATTTAATGCTGGTGCGGACAAGGGCGCCGAACTGATAAAACAATTACACATTAAAACACACGCATATACTAATACAATGCGTTATTTTGCCTAAATTCCTGAAATGGTTTCACAGTTTAAAAAAGGATTAAATATGAGGGCTTACAAAGACAATTATAGACACTCGAAAGAAACGAACACACTAAAAACGTATAACCTGGTATTCTCAATGGAGAAAAGTCCGCAGGGGAAGAAAGATATGTAATGTACCTATTATGTGATTTAATAACTTTCTATCTATATTGTACTGAATAGTTTAAATCATTGGAATGTCGATCTAACACACACACACACACACACACACACACACACACACACACACAAAATTATTTTCGGGGTGGGGGTACAAACATGTAGTGGTCAGCTATTAAGTTTTACAGGTTTAGGCCAAAACATGTTTAGAGCCCCCCACTGCCACCCCCTTGCCCTATGTACGGGCGCACATACACACACACACACAAGTACGCCGCCTCCATTCACCGCATCCCACTTGAAAAGACTACAAAAGTTCACATACACCATAAACACAGTACAGTGTCCAAATACTACACCACACGAATTACATCCGTTAAAACCCTCTCTCCTTATGCAAAAAAGTGACTCTGGGGTGTATTCCTTTAATCGGCATAGAGGTTTGACAGATCGTCCACTCCTTGTTTATACCTGAAGTGGCGTACTAATAGTAAATAGCTCAAGGGGCAACGAAGAGGTCCCCGCCAACGATTTTCCTGCAATTAAATTTTTATCGGCTGTTTTGGCTACCCAAGACCTCTGGCGCCCGGGACTACCGCCCTCCCCTCCCCTCCCCGTTAGTACACTACTGTGTACCTGAGGCTTATCCATAGTAGGTTCTCGAAACTACGTCGTGTTGCTCAGTACCACCATTTTCCACACCACCATCTTTCACATCTAGGTTTCGTGGGACCACGTTTTCCACCTGCTGGACACCATCTGTCTCCAGAAGAGGAATGTTAACAAGTTTCGTCATGAATACTGCTTTGTTCTGCCCTTTTCTCGTTCTGGCTTGCCAGATGGGGTTTAAGACTATTATGGTATACAACATTCCCATATTTACCATCTTCCTTTTGAATTCAATATACAGTCTCAACAGAAAATCTGTCCTTTATAACATGCAGGCCATTCCACGGGAATCCGTTGTTATGGATTCTTCTCCTTCTGAAATATCTACAACGCAGCCACATCAAGTTTCCTCTTGGTAAGGCATATGGCGATCCAACCTAACGTAACGTTCTGTTTATGCTGCTGCGTTTTCATTGTGCTTCTCACCCGCTCAAATGCTTACATCTTTTTCTGTAATTGGAGTATGTTTCGAGAATGAGCCTGGAGTATGACTAGCAAGATGTATAGGCAGTCTGATCTCTCGACC
Source organism: Megalonaias nervosa (assembly GCA_016617855.1). NCBI lineage: Eukaryota > Metazoa > Mollusca > Bivalvia > Unionida > Unionidae > Megalonaias > Megalonaias nervosa. Next base: position 17,467 of record JAECUM010055264.1, read on the forward strand.
ATGTTCGAAGTAGAACAGCGTTTATCCTATCGTATCAACAATGCTAGAACTTTGATATTTGCATTTTGTCTGTTTGCTTATCCAAATCTACGCAACTACTCCCGCTACGTTTGACAATATTTTCCATCACGATCCAGTTAAACCTCGTCACTATTCCATCCACATGAAGGTGTAATGTGAAATTTTACAGCAGATAATATATCACATACTTAATGCATTAGTTCCCCATCAAAAGTACCACCTTATTTTTATGAAACTAAAATCATGCCGTGGTCCCTGATATATTCTTTCACAGCAATAGACTTTGTAAAGAAATCGTATATTACCTAAGCGTGTTTCATTCCTCATAGTACGTAGCTCAGATATATCAGCTTCACCGATTTCACTTGGTAAAAATACAGCGATCGATTCCAAAGGAACTTTCTTGGATGACACTGAAATTTTAATATTGGGAAAAATACTGTTTTACATAAGCAACCATTCTCGGCCGGGAGTATCTTTGTTTCAGTCTGCTCAGCACTCACAAGGGCCTTGATCACAGCAATCAACATGGGCTCCTTTCAAAAGCTTTGGTTTCAGCCTAGCATGATCTCAATTTCTCCATCTCAATCTATGGTCAAATAATCTGGTTTTCCGCGTCCACACCAGTCTTGTAAATCAGCTGACTGGTATCGGCTTGCTGATCTGTCGCAATATTGAACGGTTCTATCATTATTAGTGTCTATGATTCTGCCACTTCAATGTTTCTTTAGTCTGGATAATGAATCGGCGTCCCCGTGTGTTTTCTTTGGCCATTGAATAAGCTCGGAATCAATGTGAGCAATTCATTAGTCAATTGTTCTTTTCGCCAAGTAAGATAACGCCCCACCGTTGGGAATTTGCGTCCTACTAGTGGTGTATGGTCCGTAATCACCCGCCGGTCAGCTAAATATGGTCGCCAATGTCGATTCCCCATAAAATAGCGTACCACTCTTTTCATATGTTTCCCAGTTCATCTACGACTTTGGGCAAATGTTTACCTGCATAACCAGTGAAAATCTCTTTTTTGTGAACTCGCTGATATACATTGGCACCAACTGAATGGGATGATGCTTTCATGTCCAAACTAAATACTTGACGTAAGTCTAGGAATCTTTTCAGTCATCGTCAAGCGGCTCCATCTAAATTCACCACGCTTCTTTTCGATCGTGATATGGGTATCTTTTGCTTAATTGGAGCACTCCACTTAGTGTGTATATGATGTGTTACCAAGTCATCAATAACTAAGACATTCCTGAAATCATACAGAAGCCACTTAACTCTCCCGCCCTGTAGGATTTATAGTGTAAAATTAATCTCTAACGTCGGAACAACACTAACATCAATATGTACCTGCTCTACTCCCGTTTTGGACCATGCCTCCCCTCTTTCTCCACAAGCTGCATTGACTTAAAGATGTGATAAGGGTATATCTGAGCACACTGAATCTCTGCGGATACCGATGTGTAAAACTATCCAATAAGCGCACTCTTCTTTAATGATACATTATAATCTGTAAGGTGTAGAAGATATGTTCATAGTTCACCTTGATGTACATAGCAAAGCGAAAATGCAAGCAGCCATCCCAGCTTGAAAATGAATAACTTGAATGGATCAACGATTCCTGCAAAACCATCAGCTGCTTACAAGTAATCTATCTCGCTATGCTGCAATATCTCCCATCATTCTGGTATTTTTCTCTCGCGTTTACTGCGCAAGACTCCGGAACCATTTCTCTTTCTGGCAAGTATTGGATCTTACAACCTTGGCAAATCATTATTCATTTAATGACATGAATTATAACGTTACATCATTACACTTCCACAGGATAGCGCATCCAAGAATAACTTTTCATAACAGCCTAGACACTACCAGGATTTTTGCCTCCGATGTGAAACCCCCGAACAAAACGGACGTGGTGAGCTTTCCAAGACATAATTTCACCATTCGATGCCGGTTCCCCGTTGCAGGGCTTCTAGCAATGTTGTAACCCACTTAAACTTGATGCGGGTGTATAACTCTTGTGCAACCCCAAGATCTAGTGTCATCATGTTAATACCATACCATAACAGCTCTCACCACTGTAGTTGTATCACACACTGGCATGCCTGTTACGTTCCAAACCTACTCCTTCTACTACTGTGGCTGGCAGACACAAGGGGCATGTAATCTATCAGCCAGTAGATGCCTCTGTTTGATCGACCCATTTAGTTTTCCTTGTTCAATTTACATTTCTTATTTAACTTCATGTTCCTTCCTCGTTATAACCATAGCACATCGCTTCAGGGCAGTGCCTTTGCGCATACCCATTCCAATGCAATGGTATTATCTCATGCTGGTTAGTGGATGCCTCCTGCCCCTTGCCTTAGGTGGAGCACTGCTGTCCTTGTCTGTTGACTTGCGAATATATAAAAGTATCTGGCTATCCGTGTCGCAAACCATTAGCTTTAGTCTCAGCTTTTGAAAAAGTACATGTTCTATTTGCTTTACTTCGGCCGACCATTGTCGATCAAATACTACATAACTTGTAGTACTATGTAAATGTCCTTTTGGTAGACATTCCTGTCTTCATTTAGTTTTATTTTCGTTTGCAATTTGAAGACATCCATAAGGTCTTGATGTGGTTTATTAATTTCGCATGATGAGTTTTGTTAGTTATGTCTAGATGGAATTGATCTTTTTTCTTTCCTTGCGCTTCTCCTCAGCTAACTTAGTGTAACGAACGCCTTTTCAGCTAGCTCCCTCAATGTTTAGGCGAAATCATTGATACTTTTATTGTTCCCTTGCATTCTTTCCTGGTATGACCTAATTCCCCGTTGTAGGTCCTTTACTTTTTTGATATTCATAAATGTAAAAAACACTCCAGTATTAGTTTATTTGCAGATGATATAAGTCTCTTTTAACTAGTAGATAATCTCGTCGTAATCACTCTTAACTTCAATTCTGACTTGTAAAAATTGCTCGATGGGAAAATAATTCGATGGTGTCATTTGACCCTCTAAAACTTAATCACTGACAATATCATCGACAACTAAATATTGTTATAGATTGATTAATATTTACAACTGATTTTACGACATATAACGTTCTTTGAATAAGTGTTTTCTTGGTTAATGTTCTTGATTTATCTAGTCTCTGTTTTGGCACTGAAGTTATGTCACGTGACTTTTTTCATATATATATATGTGTGTGTCTGTGTGTGTGTGTGTTAAGCTGAATTTCCTTCAATTATGAATGTAACTCACAAAACAACCTGTGTATTTCTGCATAAAAACCGTTCATGAGAATTACATTTTCCTCATCTTCCTTAAAGTAGAAAGTCTAAATCCGAGTTATAAGCCTCAGATCTAAGACTGATCTACAAAGCCTACAACGCTACATGATTGTGGAGGACCTTTTCCTGTATCAATATTTAGTGGCAATGGTGTGATCCAATTGGAACTGTTGGACTGTTATTTTATTATTTTTTTTATTTGACCAGTTAGTTTCACATGACCGAAATTAGCAAGATGGAGGCTACAGGAACAGTTGAAAACCGACCCATCTAAACCAAAGATCACAGCCTATGGTAACGGCTATGCAGAATGGAATAATACGACATATTGATTTTAAAAAGCATTTCATACACAGCTAAACGGCTGGGACAAAAGGCAGAAGGCCCTGTACGTTGTTGTAAGCCTGAGAGGTATGGCACAGCAGGTGTTGGAGGCTTTGTTCCTAGTGGTATGACAGCGAGATACCATGACTTAATCAACATACTTGAAAAAAAAAAAAGGTTTGCATCGTCAAATAAATTTGAACTTCTGGGACACCTAAGTAGACCACGATAATCGTTACTTAAACTCGGACTGTCGATAAAAAGTTTGTTATCTTTCTTGCACGCAACACCCCTGAAAGGAGTGTTAGATACCCTTTCTAAAGATAAATTTTTCGAGGCTTTGACGGATTCCAATATGTGGCTTAAGATCCAGTGCACAAGACTGACAATATTCGATGAAACATCCTAGACCAGAATCGAACTAGATCTGTTTTAGAAAGCAGAAGAAAGTTGTAGTTCCAGAACCCAAAGAATATGGGAATAGTGAATAAAGAACAAGAGAATGTTGACAGTGACGATGTAACGGAAATAAGTAAACTCAGGGAAGAATTGTTGTGCATTGCCAAGCAGATTGAAAGATGCAGTCTAAGCAATAACCTGTGCAAAGGGGGAATTGACTAATAGAGTATTATAAATGTCAACAAGAACAACATATCTGTCTTGAATTGGGTCTATAAAACAATAGCATCGAATAGTGCGACAGATAGTTAAACGAAAAATAGATAGACAAGTAAAAAACCTACTCAAGAGAGAGAGCCTTCGTCCAGCCCATGTACAAATCCATTTGTCTTCATGCGGTAAAGGGTCGGCACCTTAAAATTCTGCGTAGACTAGCTATATACGGCTAACAGCGAATACAAAGAAAGCTTATCCGCTGCAGCGTGTAGATGACTCGTTGGATACTCTTGCTGGTTTCACTTGGTATTCTGCATCGGATTGGATTAGCGTCTTTTGGTAAATAAAGGTATCAGAAAATGGCAAGCCAAAGAGGGCATTCACTACGCATCAAGGACATTTTAAATTCGACAATAAGCCCTTGTATTTTGTATATTTCCTAAGGCACCCGGATTTCATTTATTTTAAACACAAGTGCATGTAATCGAGGTATTAGGGATGTGTTAAGGCACACCGAGATTGCCACAGAGCGGGTGAAAGCCTACGGTACTCCTTACACTGACGAATCACAATGTCTGAGATTAGATATTGAATAATGCAGAAGGAATTATTATTAGTGGCACACTTTATCAAGACGTCGAGACCATATTTGTACGGCAGAAATTTTACTTAACGAACCGACCATAGGGCACTCAAGTGGTAAATAAATTTGAAAGATCCGCACGCCAACTTGCTCAGTGGTTGGACAATTTAACAGATCATAAGTTTAGCGTGCAACATGTTGTGTACATCATGGTGGACCAAATAAAGAAGAAAAACATGCAGTTCGACTGCAATCTTCTGTACCAAGCATAAGTCCAGTGGTATGGGGCGGGACGTTGGAGGCTGGAAGCTGTAAAAAAAAAAAATCGGTTGCCCTATGCATAGAACAATCTTGCAAGAGCTTTCGATCGCCGAAAAGCAGAAAAATTATGCATTTAAGGAGCAGGCGGCTTCTGCCGTATTTTCGATTTGCAGCCTTATTTGCCCACTGACGTTTTCGATCGGCCGGCCTGAGCAGTGGAGTGTCCAATTCTCACATCAAGGACCAGGGTAAACTGGCTTCTGTAGAACAAGGAAATGTCCGTTGCCGAAATCTCTACGTCGTTCATGTTTTCACGCGCAAAGACCGTGTCGGCCTCCTCCAATTGCATATAGCGCGTCTGCCCTTGGATGTACGTCTGGTTCGAAACGCCTTCAATCGTCACCAGCACCTTGTTGATCAGAGGGGTTTTAAAATAGCTCCTGGTCGCCCCCGTAGTTGGGACAAGTAGTCGCGTTTCAAACAACACAACAATAGCTTTGACCCACTTTGCCAGTGTTTTAGGTTGATGTTCCACACGGTGTCTCCTCGGTTGAGGACAATTCTGCGCTGCTGCAGTACACCCTCATGTACAGGACGCTCATCTTACCCATGTACTGTTTTGAATCACCCTGGCCAGCTCCGGATAGCTAAAGACGTCAAACACCAAAGACAATAGGTGAAGACTTAGAGGCCATTGTGTAATGATGCGACAGACGAGACTTCATTAATTGCCGGCCAGGATGACTTCAGAAAATTGGGAAAAAACCGCTTATAAAGCTCTCTTACTTGCCCCGTGATGCGCTGATAGAAGAACGATACATTCGGATACGTCAATATTTCTCAAGAAGCCAGCTAGATTTTTAACATGTGTACACAGGATTTGATATTAATGTCGACTGCTTTCTAATTTCGGAAATCGTTAGCAACGACATGGTCCTTGAATATAGGCATAAAGGCAATATTATACCATATGGCTTTGTGATTACTATGAAAGACAAGAGCAAGAATAAAGCGTACCGCATTCAAACGGTAAGGATTCCTATAGTGGCCGACAGGAAAAAATGCAGAGAAAAGATTCCCACAGTAGCCGACAAGGAAAAATGCAGAGAAAAAGCTACGGCAGTCCTTAATGAATTAATCGACACTAGCGACAAGGACCAATAAAACCTTGAAACCGCCATTGACGAAGCTATTGCTGCTCTGGCGATGGCACTTTTAAATAGCTGACCACGCGCGAAGTACATGCTGGGGGGGTGAGGATCCTCAAGAAAGCGCAGCGCAATCGTCAACAATTACCCAAAACTGCATCAAAATGTAGAAAGCTGCGGACGGCATCACACAGTTTTTATAAAAAAATGAAACCGACCGAAAACGAGAGAGCAGTTGGAAGCTGAACTCACCGGATAACAGCGTCAGGTCGATTGCTTAAAGAAAGCAAGCTTTCTTATAGGTAGTGACTCGCAGGTAACTCGCTTATAAAATCTCATTGTGGCCTTGGGTAGCAAAGAGAATCCGCTGGCGGATCGCCTGCGAATGATTTTTTTCTGCGAACAGAGTATCACCATTACCTCCATCTTAACGACACCTGAGTTTATCGAGAGCACCATCGCGCTGGCGATCAAGGCCAACCTTCGACGCGGCCCATTTGTTGGTATCCTTCTGGCACCAAGTCTAGGCCCAAATCCAAGGCTAGAATACTGGCTTAAGGAGACCTTTGAATGACTAACTGGCATGCTCAAAATCTCTCCATCAAGGTTCCAGTCTCACTTCGTCGCATCGTAAGCAATTCTTACCTTTTCGCTTGCCTACCATCCAGTTGTTCTTTTTGATCAAGTTGTGTTGGCCTTTATCACGGTCCTTCGAGATAGTGCTCGCGTCAAGGAGTGGTAGCCAAAACAACAGTGGTTATCGAGCCAGCCAAACCACCACGATGGCATCACAAGCTCCGTTTTCTTAGCGGCGGATCGTCCATGATGCTGGCATATGTCATCATTCCACAGGAGTTGTCGCGGAGCTGGTGTCACGGGAAGATACAAAGGTTGCAACAGAGCGTTTAACAAGTTTCGGCAGCTGGGATGGCTTTTCTTCCTCAATTTATACTGCGCCGGCGATCATATTATTGTTGTTGTAGTCTGAGTAGCTTCCAATCTTCAACTCTCAGTTTGTCGAAAGCATATAAAGACCATTGCAAACAGCATAATCCAACTTGCTAGTGCGTTAGCAATGAATTATTGAGAGCTTTCTGTAATTCAGTGGCGGGGGTGGCGGTGGACTTGACGGACATTTCGTAAAAAATGACCCAAACTGCTTTTGGACGGGAAATACGCCCGTTCCTAAACAATCGAGTTCGTCGTCTCCACTTGCGCTCTTAGTACCGCCCGCATAATTCCCAGCATTGTTAGGCCTTGCGAGGCTTTAACAATAAAGGCCGTACAGCCGGCTATTCGGTCCGTCTGATCGTAGTGGCTAAAACTCCAGTCTTCTAGACAATAGCTGCCTACAGCGTCTTTCCTTACGACAGACCAAGCGATGTTGAATTTGGCGGCATAAACAGTACCAATAAATAAAAAAATTGTGCAAAAGCCGTTTTTCAGATTGTTTGTTTTTCCGCAGTATGTTACCGCATCAATTTCAAACCCGTTTCATAGGCTCCTGTATGCTTCCATATGAATACAGCTATCGTTCCACCTACAGCTTGAGATTCTTGGTAAGACTACCTTTAGTTCTTGAAGGATGCCATGGTCCTAGAAGTACACGTGAACTTCGTAAACCATACTCGCAAGAGGTTTTCTTCCTGCAGTATGTCGTCGTAAAGGCTTACACTGCAATCGGTCGATGCGCACCAGTCTTGAAAGATTACCTCGTTTATTCAAAAGCGTATTTTTCTTTCATGGCTGCCATGCCATTCTTTCACAGTCAGAAACTTCTAATACATTTATATTGATAATTATCTTGTCGTCGCTTGCAAAACACATGAAGCCACATCAGCAATGTTGTACAATATTATTGGCACAGACATCTCATCACTTACGTGAATGTTGGATTTCATTATTGGTTTTTGTTGCGTTTTTTTTTCTGCGCCGGTGTATATCTGCCGCGTGCCTGCGAAGTATTACGCTTTGAGGTTAAATCTCATTGTAAAATCTATGATTGTTATGCTGATCAAGACTTCCAGTGTGCCGGTTCCTCTGCAACAGGTTATACTTGCCGGAAAAATATCCTCCGTAACTTTACGTACAAGCTCGGTTGGTTTAAGATCTTAGCTGCCCTTGGGAAACTAAATTTAATCTTCTCAGGCAGCTCAATACAACAACAAACGTGAATATTCCGGTTGGCAATTAGATTGTTTTAACCATGGAAGCGTTTATTCAAACATAGCTTTCATATTTTACCATGACCTTGATTGAAGAAAGCTTTGATTAGATTGTCGATTTGAACATTAAATGAGTCATTGGTTAATTCGCTTGGATTCGCTTCACATGATGTACTATTGCTTGCATGCATCGAGGTCAGAACAACTTCTTATGGCCCTCAGAGATTTGTCAATATCCCGCGCATGTTTGTCCACTTTAAACAAATCGACACAGCTGAAATCATCCTGGACGTAAACGAAGCACACTGCAGGAAACCTTGCCAGTTGGCGATGAGATTTGCAGTGATCTAAAACCATCCAGAATTAAACAAAGCTATTGGCGTAGGCTTCGGAATGGCGACCTCCAGGAACTCAAGTTTCTTATTTTGGAAGAAATAAGATGCCGGTTAATATACTTGGCTGCACCTCTGTCTCGAGATCAAGCAATGTGTCTTAGCTGGCCGCGGCACATCGAATCCGGTTTTGTTTGTTCCCAAATTCAGAGACACCATGCGCAAGAATATAAACTTGGGTTCTCATAAAGGTTGCTAGTGTTGGGGTGCAATCCAGCACATCTGACGCAACCATGAAGCGATATGAAGACGCAGCGGGTGGGCTGCACATTCGAAAGCGCGGTGACACCGTGACTGGTGACATGAATTTTGACATGGCAACCGGCCAAGTCCTGATTTTCGGGTTGAGGTATATTGGACGCCTAATGCGAATACATGGCCACCAACAGCTAGAGCAGTTATCTTGGAGCTAAAGTGTGGTGGCATGGTCGCGCGTTACTAACATATTGGAAATCGCGCTAAACGTGTCTGACACGCTTGGCGGTCTTATTGACACCACTGGCATGACTTCGATTATTAGTGACGAGTTAGGCGGTGATGGCCCTATGTCCATGCGCGTGATCGACACGTTTGTTTGCTACTTCATTAGCATCGTTCCTTCGTTAATGCCACCAAATCATTAATAATGTGTACAACCAGTATGAAATTCTGAACAAGCGAACTAGTGTTGAGTTGGCGTGAGACAAAAGCAAACCCATCAATGCTTACGAATTTTTTAAAGGAATTGTTCGCAAGTTTGAGCATGTTAGTAGCGCGTCGCGCATGCTTGGTTGTTTTAGCCGTTGGAGCGAAGAAACATCATTTTAATTATAACGGCTCGCTTGAATAGCGCGAATCCTCGCGAACCAGGATATTATTGCTACAAGTCACGCCCTGCTTACAAGCCAGTTGTTTTATCAGCCAGTTTGGCGCCAAAGGGATGGCTTACATGACGAATAAGCCAGAAATGTTTATTTACTAGAAAGCAAGCTTCTTTCTAAAGAAGATCTTTTAAATAATAGTTTCAACACTCTTCTTCAAAGGTAGCTGATATTGAATGTCATCTTGCAAAACTTATCGCACGGACTGGCATTCTTACTTTAACTTCAGATGAAACTGAGCTTACCAGCTATACCTTAGAATAAATCCACCTACTTTCTCCTGAGTTGTATGTTAAATCCATGTTTATCAACATAACAAACACAGTCGGAATAATAAAATGTTGGGTTCCTGAGAGTAGATGGCATTGGTTCGGTTTTGATGCTTGTTCAAAGGATAACACCAAGAACTGACAGGATCAGGGTACTGCAAATAGTTACCTATAAAAAATGATACCGTATTGGACAGAGGTGATATGGGAGCCGGCACATTTCTATTATTTCTTATATTATACATGGTGAAGAAGACAGCTCTACATTTGCTAAATGGGAGCAGAAAATTTCTGCTTCGCGTTCATATATAAGCTCAAGGTAGTGCGATGTTCGTGCATTTGCAACGGACAAGCCACATTTGAACCAGCTAAACTATCACCCGCAAAGGTAGGCGCCTTCGAACACGACTTGAGAAACGAGGTCGAACATCGTCGGGTTCTTGATAAAAACGTACAAAAGGTAGGTAAAGGTGTTTTATGGTATAACACGGTGTTGACAGCAGCTCGACCGGCATTGGACTGGCCATCACAGTTGATGGAGCTTCTGTTTGTTTTGCCCTTGGAAGAGACACTGCGGCCTGCTCATTCTTTGTGCTCGTTTGCAAGATTGCTGAAAAGAAGCTTCTGGCTAAGGCCGAAAAGCTTGAGCGCTTCCGCCTTTCAACCAAAACAAGGATTAACTCAATATCCAACATTGTTGTCGAGTCCTTACACTGCACTAGTCTAGACAAAGGTGAATTTAACCCGGTTCTCGAAGAACTGAATAAATACCTGGCAAAAGAGGTCAAATATGCACTACTGCTAAAAAGTCGTATTCTTCTATCGGCGTTACCACGCAGCGGCAATAAGCGGTTGCAGCCTTTGAAAGCACTCAGTGAGTGTTGGACTTTCTTTGGCCATTAAGACAATACTGCCTGAGCACTTAAATGCAAGCACTGCCAACGGGAGCGCTGGAACAAGCGCTGAGTATTTCATCACCATCTCAGTGGCTGGCAAGATTGCGTCTAGTGGCGTGTAGCCGTTGATATTTTTCTGTCTTCATGGTGCGCGCAGCGTCTGAGACGACAAGATAAACCTTGCTGTAGTCACAGTATATAACGCCATGGTTATTTTTGTCTGGTTTCCAGTGTGGGCGTCCGGCTTTCCTGGTGGTAAATAGAAATCGTGCACTTCTGGGCCAGTCTGTGGCTTGCAACTGAAGGTGAACACTTCCGTTGCGCTTTTGTGTGATACTTGTTTGCTGTCCAGATTGTTTCTGTGCAGATTTTGCCACTGTTTTTCTTTGCTTACATGTTTCTTTTTCTGGCCTTTGTTTTGGCATGCAGGAGACTATCTACCGAATGGTCGCCGCACCTTCTGTAAGCTCGGTGCTCAAATATCATGCCAATGCACACTTTCTGCATGAAATCGACTTTCCGCCTTTTCTAATCTTTCGCCTATGCGCGAAGCAATACTCTGACATCATGTGCCCACGCTTCATTTTTGTCCACAAGAACCCACCAAAAATATATCTTTACAGTATGTTTGCCTTACGCTGCCAATTAGAGAGTGTGCCATCCATTCGCAGCCATCCGTAATAGCACGATATGTGCCAATTGGTAAATAAACAATTGTGCATATTCTTGCAGCCGTTTTCTGGCCTAAGGCAAACCAGTTATTTGGTTTTGGCAGAGACATATTTTATTTATTTTTTTTTTTGCTGTTGGTGTGTGCCAGCCCCATTTGCTGCGAACGGGAAGAAACACTGGCTTCTATTTCCTGCGAAAGAAATAAACTTTCAACCCCGATTGGCTGTTTGAGATGACATGTTTTCAAAAATCCTTATTTTTGGAATCGTTGCTTTTTCCATTTGGGGGCCCAGCGCGGGTGATAATTTTGATATAGGTTGGGATTTCATGTTCACTTTTGAGAGACTTTTGCTTTTTTTTGTTCTAAAACCCTTATTACCTGTCTACTGTCAATGGAAGGCTGTTACACGTTCCTAGACTGGAACAAAATGACGAGGCTTATCTGCTTCAGTTTCTTTTGGAGAGGGTGAGGGTCTGGATATCGAGGATGACGCTCACGATGCTGAAGAGACAGAGTGTTTTGTACTCACCGTTAGTATGTGTACCGCATACTCAGATTTTTTTAAATGAGTGTAATGTGTATTCGATCTCTGGGGACTTAAGACGACAAATGTATAATTCTTCTGCGGAACAGGATTCCCAGAGTTGAATCGATTTAATGTTAACTAGGAACGAACATTTGCATCTACCACTGTTCTCAGATTAATGAAGGAATGTATCGTAAAGTCGCAAGCACCGTATCTCTCAGTAAATAGAGCACGTTGCACAGGAGCGCAAGCTAGTCTCAGCAGGGAAAGTTCGCTCAATTCGTACGTTTCGCAGCCCGCAACTTCAGTTTGGTGCAGCACAGAAAATCAGTGATAGCTCGATGAATAGAAAATTATCTCTGGTGTAAAGCAAGCCATAGATTGTGGTCGTATGCCTTCAAAGACGGAATAGGCAGAAACAGATTGAGGGTCAGCCGCGTAACGAAGTTTTTGGAAATTACTTACCTTGTCTCTTTTATAGTATGATAGACATGGTCCTTTGTCAGAACGGGCCATCGGAGGTAATCTGAGGAAATTTTGTCACTCGGTATGACTTTTTTTCCTTCAGGTTATTGGGTTGTTTTTTGTTTGTTTTTTTAAATTAAGCTCGCGTCTAGCACCTGTGGTATGGCGTGTAGTTTCTTCAAACACCTCACTGATCAATGTTTGAGGTGTTTGAAGTTATCATTAGCGCATTGGACGATTATTTAACAGCGATAATACTCCGATAACCTGCTGACTTTGGTGCAATAAGTATATTTGTACGAAAAACTTAAATCGACAGTTCAGTTAAATATGGCGGCTCACATATCCAGCAGTGAATCGACGTAGGTTGATAGCCCAGCTGTTGTGATTATTAAACCGCCGCGTTCGATTTCCTGTCAAGTCATTGTCAGACCGAGCTGAATATCACTGGCTGTGTAGAGGAAAGGTGAAATTTGACAAGTTTCTTGTAGACATGACAAAATGAGACATCTGAAACAGAGTGTCTAGTAAGCTGATATAGAGAAAAGTGGAAAAGAAATTTATTGTGTAATTATAGAAGATATTTGATATAAGAATATGGATTTTTAAGAAATGAAAAATTAAGATTTACCAAGATAAAGAATAAAAGATATGTATAAGGGTATTTTTTTTTTTATTGAATGCTGCTAGGTATATTAGAGTGCTACGGCATCGCGGTTCTTCAAGTTAGCGGTCGGCGAATAAGTAAATAAAGATACTGACCTTCAAAACATTATATATGTCCATTTGGTGTTCTTTGCTCTATATTTAATTTCCAGTTTAAATCAGATACTTGTGGGATGCGGTCAGTAAACAGTCGCCATGTGGATTCCAGCTTATGCTAAGGGCTGTACTATGATATAGCGGTAATATCGACAAACATATTTGTATGACGGCGTATACTTGTCCTAATGTTAGGATCTCGATGTATATGCTGCACAAGTTGTAAATAACAATTTGAAAATTGGATGCAACTTAAATGGTTCTCATTCTGTCACCTGCACCCTCTAACAACAGAAACTTAACAGAGAATTAAAACAATGCGTATGTAACCACTTGTGATGTGGTTGGCCCCAGGGTTGTCTGTGAGAATGAGCACACCAACATGAGCATGAAAGTACATGTCGACCACAGACTGTTTAAACAATACCAAGTGTTAAAGCTAAATGTAATAATATATATATATATATACAATAAAGTGTTTAAGTCAACACCTGTCAATTGCGAAACCCACCAGAAAATAAATAACATTAATATCCTTCATATTTTGGCTCTTATTT